>JAWPHD010003497.1:62500-215128 GCA_037043455.1 Cyrtodaria siliqua | reverse complement strand
TTTTTTTACTTTTGATTCTAGGTACTGATAAAAAATACCGCTTATGACTTGACACGAGCTCTCTACTTCTGATATGTTTTGCGACAATGAGTTGTTTCCTGATTTTAATTTCGATACGTCAACGCGCAGCATAGAAATGTCCTGCTCGATAGAAGATAGTTTCGATACGTTTGTTTCAATTGATGCGAGACGGGATAATACAGTCATGTTTGTTTGTTGTATTTGTTTTATCATTTCAAGCATTCCGTTATTTATGTGTCCCGTATTTGGATGTACGTTCACCTCCGCCATGCATGTGTCATTGGTGTATTGACTGATTTGGTTGAGTAAGATGTTGACCACCTGCTTTGCAGGTTGGTGGGGTACCCGTTCACCTGGAAATTGTTGAAAGTTGTTTTATGCATGTTCAGTCTGATTCTGTTGATTCTGTTGGTACTGGTATGGTTGATATTGTTGATATTGTGGTCTGATCTGTGTATAATCTGTAATTATTGTTTATGTGGTTTCCATTTTGCTCACCTGGATTATGTTTGGTAACACCCGCCATATTGGTTCCTTTGTTCTCGCTTTGTGTGAACAACGGGTTTTGTGCATTCGTGTTTTTGTTTTCCACCCATAATCTGTTTTCTTTCCACAATAATATCACTCCTCACACGTTCTAATATCATTACATGCTCGAAGCTCGTTTATATTTACACTATATTATGTACAATATAGCCTAAATAGTTATTTTACCGAGAGAGCTTGAAATTTACACGTAGAGCTCCGTTTTGGATTCACCTCAACTATTGATTGTAATTAATATCAATGCTGTTTTATTTGCTGTATCAATGAAACACTCTTAAACTAATTGATCGTAGTATCTAATTATGCTATCTTTTTGTGATTGGTCAAAAGCAAAACATGATAAAAAAACAACTCAAAACGCGTTTGCAAACTATGCGCATGTGCACTACGCCCGTTTGGAAACGCCCGTTTCAGAGCGTTTTGAAACGGGAAAACTCTGAGCATGCCCATTTCAAGCGTTTGCAAACCAGTTTTAACGGTCGTTTTCCGTTTCTAAACGAAAAACGAACCACAAACTGGTTTGAAACTGTAGATTAACGGTAAAACTCGGTAATAAAACAATTCTTTATCTGTAAGCATTTTCAGTTCTAACAGACAGTATAACATATATTTAACATATATTATATATACAATGTTATTCACCAGTTATGCCGTTTTGTTAATTGTCTTGTGTTTGAACTTGGCTCCTGACACATATTTTTGTTTTCATATTTATTTTGTTTTCATAAATGTTAAGGTCACAGAAACACGATCTTAATAAAGCTTTATTCGCTTTAATTTATTTACTAGTATTGACAAACTCGAATCTCTATACAAATAATATCCATTTTGCAACAACGACCACTTTTGATTTTATGTTTAGTAGGTCAAATGTCAAGGTAACTGCTGTGACCTGATCATGAGAAAATCTACAATCCAAGCTGTTATTCATGAACTATTGAACCTACACTCGGACGGTCAATGTCATGGTCAATTTGATCTTACAGCTAGTAAATGCTGTTAATATTAAAAACAAACAGCTTACCCTTCTCTGTGGATTATGTTAGTTTTTTCAAAGGGGTCCCCTTTTCATTAGCTTGCCCTTCTCTCTTGATTATGTTAGTTTCTTCAAAGGAGTCCCCTTTTCAGTGTTTTTATTAGCAAATAATTTCCCGTTAGGCGGGGCTCTTGTTTCTATTAAAATAGCATACACAACCAATGCCATTTTCGCCCATATTTGTATGTACATAACACATTAACTCAATTATGTATTTCATTGTTTGAATACCAACAACGAAGCTCGTATCAAATCGTATTAAATACTTATTGTATCATACCATGTTGATATCAATAAAATACACAATATAATTAAACCACCATTTTGACCATAAGGACGATATCAGCATTGTAATACACAGATCTAGAAAAAATAGTTTATTTTCGAATTTGAAATACCTTAATAAATTGTGTGTCAATATGATCAATCGGAACACAATAGGGAAATTGACTATTTCACTAAAACATGGATTATTCAATAGAGACGGTGAATAATCAGCCTATGTCGTGCATGTTCGTATGGATGTAAAGTATCATCTAAAGAACAGTAAGTAGGAAATAAATATATAAGTGATACACATATGTTATAATCAGGTTCAACTACGACCATCCTATTCAGGTAATACATGAAATTGAAATAGATGTTACTTATGCTAATTTAAATTTGTTTTATATTGCAGTTTGGGGAGGGAAGTTTCGTTTATGTTTATTTGTTGTATAGCATTTTATTAAGTGTCTGTGTTGCACTTGGCTCCTCAAACTTATTTGTGTTTTCATTGCTTGTTATTTTTTAATACATCCACGTATTTAACTATTTTGGTATTTATGTTTAAGTAAAGAGGAAAATATTAATTTAAACTGTATGTTTGATATTACATCTATGAACATAAAGAGTAAAGAGACGTACTTGTTCACAGCTAATTCCCGATATATCAACAGTAAAATTATAATGGCAACATACACTGGACGACACTAATACCTACTCCAGTTAACATTTATTTTATATTTTAATAATCTGATAAAATACCGGGCTGTGTTTTTTATAGGACCATGATTTTTCAACCTTTACAACAGGAACTTTTGAAACGTTAATTTCAAGGCATGTCGTAAATGTAATTTAAGTTCTTCAGAGAGTGGCTTATTATCAAATGTGTAAAGCTAGCCAATGCATGTATAAGTAATACGGTGATTCAAAGCCTTGACGTGCACAGGCTCCATGGCAGTAATCTCTCTTGATTCTTTACGGTGTCAAGCTATTTTGATGTTTCGCGGTTCTGCCTCACGGCCGCAAAGTCATACATGCTATTAAACTTATGTTCCACAGCAGGTGCATTGTCTATATGTTGTAAAATAAATGTATGCTTATAAAGATTACGTCTTTACTACTTGAAAACACACATTTTATAATGATTTAAACATTGCATACATACTCTTAGTCATTTCATACCTTCATACATCATAGGTATATTGTATATCTGTCTATTGTCTGTGCTGATTCTAACGCCAGTATATCTCCACCATAAATAACTACTTGCATTCATTCTCGCAAATATTACGTTTCCCCAGTGGTAATCCGAGCCTTACCTGACATTAAAAGCCTTTTTATGGCGTTTTAGGGTTAGAGAATCCCCTATAGTGAAACAGGGTGGTGGGATTACTAAAACAAAACACAGTCAAACACCTGTTTTTTCAGGCGTCGGGTCGATTTTGTATGATAATTAAGCCTAACAAATCAACGCGGGGCTAGAGGGCGTGAATGGTAGCAAGTATCACTATCGTTCGTGAACATTCTAATCTAACAGAGACTGCAATATTTTATATTTTAACCACGTTCGGCGATTTCAACATTTCTCCTTTCATTCACTTGTTTATGTTCCCTGCTATTTTTAGGGGAGCATATGCTGCTATTATGTCCGTCCGTCCTTCCGTCCGTCTGTCCCGTTTTCCTGACCGCTCAACTTCATAGGACGTATCATTGAGATGTCTAGTAGCGCATATTGTCAATGTTCCGGTTGAATAATTTTGATGGAGTTACGGGACTTGATATTTTTTCGAATCTAAATAAATACTGCAAAAGTGATCCCTTGGAAGCAACAAACACAGACAAGAGAGAAAATTAGCTCGATTTTATTGAGTCTGTTCATGAGAGGAAATTATAAGACGCAACATCTCTCACGCCTCCTAGCACCGGCTTAAGCGATATTCCACGTTTAAGCAACTCAGAATGGGCTTGATGCTCCCAAACGATCAGCAAATAATGACACTACTGATTTGTAAACGGGGCGACTTTTTATGGCCGCCACACAGCACTAAACAAAGCCGCCACACAGCACTAAACAAACGCTAGTGTGAATGTCAATAAATATTGCAAAGGTGATCTTCTGAAAGCAACAAAAACAAACAAGAGAGAAAAGTAGCAGACTTGGTTATATGAGTCTGTTCATGAGAGTTAATTATAAGATGCAACACCTTTCACGCCTCCTAGCACCGGCTTAAGCGATATTCTAAAGATTTTTCGCTCAACTCCTCTTACATTTATCATCATGGGATATATCAGTATAATTCTAGTAGCGAATATTGTCAAGACGTTCCGGTTAAAATCTGTTTGACGGAGTCACGAGACTTTGAAGTTCTTTTAATCTCAAGCTTGTCCGCTCAACTACTCACATGATTTTCATCTGAAAATATAGGACTTAGCAGTATGCTATGTAGTAGAGAATATTGTCAGGACGTTCCACTTAAATGATATTTGGCGGACTTTTTTCCTATTTCCAGGAAATTTCTTATGAAGTACCAGTATGCCTTCTAGTAGCACATATTAGTTTAAACACATTTTATTTACAAATAATATATATAGTATATACATGTTGCATCACTTATACATTTACATGAATTACATATATATTCGGGAATGGGACAAAGAAGTAAGCTATACGCTTTTTCTAATCTGTCTCCCGGTAGACAATTTATATGTTCATGCGTGAGACAGTATTTTATTGAAGTTGTATAATGTGAATAAAGAACAATTTAGCTAGAATGGTTGCTGACAGCCACATTAAACTCTGCACCAAGTGCCATCCCAAATCGTGACTATGTATATACTAATTGTGATCAGTTTACAGTTACTACCAGCACAAATTAGCAGATTAGAGGAAAGAAAAGTGACGGAGATTAGGAAAGGATAGTTTTTATTAACGTTATTTGCCTCACTTATCCAGGGAATGAAATTATATTTACACTTAGTTAAAATACTTGACACATGGTCGCCTGTGACTATATTAATCATTTTAGTAAGTAATTAGGGCTTTGCTAACACATTCGCAACTATGGTGCTTCTGAAGCACACTACACTGTAACTGATAACACATTCGCAACTGTGGTGCTTTTGAAGCACACTACACTGTAACTTTCTTTCTATAGATAATGCACACGATCCTATAGGATCCTATGGTGGTGGCGTGTTAAAGTATTTATTTGCAATTTAAATATCAAACACAAACAAAGGGATATATTCGACAACTGACTCGGCTACCATATAAACTATTTACAAGGTGTATGTCACAGGATTTAACTGTTAACCCTCCACAGTATCAGAGTATACGGTGACGAGGCTGAGATTATTCCACAGTGGAATTGTTTTTGGAAAGTATGAGTAGTTCAGTGCATCAGTATAGGCACTAGGTTTGTTGTGCTGAAACACACGATTTGCTCTTATTCTACTAGAATTGCGTTCTAGGAGGAACTAATCTTTGTCTAGTATGGATTGTCTAGAAGAATGAGAGAAATTATCGATTGACTAATCGTACATGATATGGAATGAATTGGAGTAAAAACAAGGAATAACGTATATAGATTCCAGCATGTACCACAAAATCGTCGAATTAATATATGTATACAGCAAATACAATTATAAAGCATATGTTTCTATATTTTACCAATAACACATTTATTCTATAGCATTTGTTGTTTGAATTTTACAAATAACATTTTTATTCTAAAGCATCAGTTTCTGAACTTTGTTATATAACACTTTTATTTTAAAATTCTAAAGCATCTTGTTTATTGTTTACACCAGCTGCTTCTTTTTATTGCGAGTGCAGTATGCATTTAATCCCGTTTACATGTTTGAGCTAGTTTATTAAGACTGAATAACTAAGTGCGCGTACACCGTCATGGTAGGCAAGTACTAGTTCAGTATGTTCCCTGCATATGTCATTTGCAACTTTCTTAACACATATACGTAACATGTCTTTAATATGATAGAAACTGTGTTTATACTCATCAAATGTATTCTCTATTACAGAAACTCAAGAGCAAGAGGAAGGTGAGTTTTATATATATTTTATACTAATACGAAACTATGGTGTTTATAAATAACACTTCACTGTAACTAATAACACATACGCAACTTCGGTGCTTCTTAAGCACTGTAACACGATGGACCAAGTGGAGACAACTCATCAAGAGAGAATCAAGATTAAATAAATTTACAACAATATGAATATATATACAGATGAATACAAAGGACAAAGTAAAACATATCAACGTTTTTAATCATGTTTAAAATGAAGTTCACTACACGTTAGATTAACAGTTCGGTTTTAATCAAACTGAATATCTGATATCTGTATTTATGATATATGTATGCTATATCATACGTTATTTTATCTCTCAAAGCTATATCTAGCGGAGTCCTTCCGGTACAATTCCCGGCACTAATATTTCACTTCCGCGTTATATTGCAATCCCGTCCTTAGCGGTTGCTATTCGTCGAGGTACCACACATATTTCCGGTGACGTAATTCATACGCGACGCCCACTCGCATGATCCTTTCCGGCGATAGCCCAAGTCCCGATATTACACATCCGGTGACGTTATCTGCGTAGCTGCTTAACCAGGCCCTCTTGCTTAGTGTCTCCGTGGCTACCGTCTGGTCTGTCGCCCAAATAGCGAATGCTGTCGTTCCCGCGTCCTATGACGGCGTTCCCAACCTACGATCCCGTAGACCACGCTCCCGACTATACGCTCTACATGCTCTGTCTACGCTCCTAGCGTATACGGCTAAAAAATATATACCCAGTCTTACAATGTTATCACAACATGTATTTCATAATAGCACGTATCGCCATACCTAATAACTGATTGCAAAGCAATCTTTACTCAGAATGAATGAACCCGAATTATAAACCTTCTTCGAATAGACATTATGCTAAACTTTAACAAAAGGTGTAAAACAATTACAGATGTAATTTATCGACAATGAAATCTCACAAAACGCAAAACTTACAACATAATAATTCAACCATAGACTGAATGAATAATTTGTTCCCGTTAACACATTATAGGCTATAATGGTACAGCGACCTCAGAGAGATTGAATAATAATGACAATATGAAAACCAACTTCAGAGAGATTTATACTGCACAATAAACAATAGCTGTTTATGAAATAACGTATTGACAGTTAGAAACCTCCGTAGAAAAGTACATATAATCTGAATCGCTTATTCCATTTACTATATACAGAACAACTAGCATTATCAATAATGTAGATATATGCCCCAATAATCTTATCAGACAATAATTTTCTAAAATATTCTGACGTTTAGAAACGTACAAGAATTAAAGACAATATCCTGCTAACTATCTATGGCTTTTACCGGCAGATATTTACTTCAGAACAACAATTTAAATATGACAATAATTTACAACAAATAAACGTTTCACACCACACTTAATTTTCCATAGGGTTCCATTGTAATGTTTGTGTTCGTGGCATAGCGATAAACAAATTGTACAACATGTATTTATGCTTAAATTCTTCATTGATCCAATATCTGCATTTAAAACACATTTAACAAATATTTACCAGATTGAACTTTTTTTAATTTCATGTTATATATTTTTGTCTACATTTTAATAGGTGTCGCACCTATTAAAATATAGACAAAAATACAACCCGCGGTGATTAGACCCATGATATATAAAATGAAGCAGAATTAGCTAGAAATCTTATATCAACATGCCTTTTCCTGTGATCTCTTCCTAAAATGCTGTAGTTTTAGAACCTGGTAAAGGTAAATCAATGTATCCTGTACAATGTAGAAAAGCGAACTTTTTATTTTATTTTATCTACCTCCTTCATCTGTAGGGCACGAGTATTCAAGGGAGATAATAGTGGTGTGAGTCCTTAAGGTGAATTTTTTTCTAATGATCACCTCAATAATAATTGAAAATGTATATAAATCAATTACATGCTGAAAAGTGCTAAAATTTTGATTCCATGTTTATTGGTTTTCAAATTATTCAAGGTTTAGTGACTTAGGGTATTGGTCGAAATTCAGGCCGAGTACCTTTAATATTTTGAAAATCTTCAGTTGTGACAAGGATTTTGCATTTTCCTGGTCATTTGTGCTCGGCTATGTTTGAAACTTTCAAATATACATGAAAAGGCATCTCTACATTTGAATATAGCATTAAAAATGATCTTTAAGAAATAATTATTCAGAAAAATGCTGAAAATAATAAAATCAAACTAAGGGTTACCCGCCAAAATTGTGATTTTCCAGGAAAAGTATCAGTCTCTCGCTTTACTTTTGACCTTTTTTTCAAAGAAGTCTGTCTTCATTGATATGTGTGTTTGTTTTACAAGCCAATAGCTGTAAAATAAAGCTAAAGTTATGCTTATACCTGTATTGGTTTTGAAAATATAGTTAATTTTTAGTTAAACATGGTATCAAGTAAAATTTCAGTTAATTCCTGCAATATGCAGATAGCTTGAAATAACTATACATACACAGATGGGATTTCTAAATAACCGTGTTATCTGTGTCCTAACATGTCTGAAAACGTTCACAGATACACGAACAATGCTTAGAGGTGAAGGATGTAGGATACCAGTTCTGCAGCTCTAAAGCGCAAGGGCTTAGAGATGAATGATAAAAATTCACATTCTGAAGCTCTAAATTGCAAGGCATTAGAGCTTAATGATGAAATATACATGTTCTGCAGCTCTAAAGCTCAATGCCTTAGCATTAAAGGATGAAATATACACGTTCTGCAGCTCTAAAGCGTAATACTTTATAGATGACGGATGAAAATGCCATTCTGCAGCTCTAAAGCGCAATGCCTTAAGAATAACGAATAAAAGATACCCATTCTGCAGCTCTTACTTGACGTCTCACACCACAATTAATTTTCCATAGAGTCCCATTGTAAAGTTTTTGTTCGTGGCATAGCGATAAACAGATTTTACAACATTGTATAAATTCTTCATTGATCCAATATCTGCATTTAAAACACATTTAACAAATATTTACCAGATTGGACTTATTTTAATTTCATGTTTGCATATTTTTGTCTACATTTTAATAGGTGTCACACCTATAAAAATGTAGACAAAAATACAACTCCGTGCACTTCGACCCATGATGTGTAAAATGAAGCAGAATCAGCTAGAAATCTTATATCAACAAGCATTTTTCTGTGATCTCTTCCAAAAATGCTGTAGTTTTAGAACCTCGTAAAGGTAAATCAATGTATCCTGTACAATATAGAAAAGCGAACTTGTTTTTTTTATCTACCTCCTTCATCTGTAGGGCACGAGCAAGTCAGTTGACTTACACCTTGCCGTTATGGTATTGGTCACCACTACTCTGGATAATGGCTTGCGATCATGTGACAAGCTCGTCTGATTTCGACACCCATATATACAGTCCTTACACGGATACAGACCCAGTTGAGTTCAAGTAATCCAAAAATGCACTCCGTTTGCGTTCATTTTTTCGTTCCGTTTGCATTCCGTTTGCGCTCCGTTTGCATTGCGTCTGCATCCGTTTGCATTTCGTTGTTATAAATACATTTATTAAAATGCATTCATTGCGTTCGTTTTCAGCGTTTAGCGTTCATAAATGAACGTTTGCGTTCATTTAAATGAAAACAAATGCTTTTCTGAACGCAACATAGTGCGTGCGTTTAAATGCACAAATGGAGATAATGCATTTGCGTTCGTTTCGTTCGTTCGTGCAGCGTTCACCAATCGCAACATCTCTCACGATAACATATTGTTTTCGTTCAAATTTAGATAATAATTCTTAAAGTTTATGCAGCTTGTCAACAAAAATGGCGATTAAAGACGGTAAGAAGCTTACTGTCCCGGCTAAAAATATAGTTAAAAGCGAGTGGGATTGTGCAAAGTACACATTCAGAGGACTCTTCTTTAAAAGAGTGGATTATACGAATACAATTTAATTCATATTAATATATAAATTTATATTAATTACAAAGAATGGTTGAGGCATTAACATGTTAATGCTTTAACTAGTTAATGTGCAAACCCCTTGCATTCACCCGCCATTTATATTCATGCCATCATCGAGTAACTAAATTCATCGTTTAATTAGCCGGGATTTTCGAATACCCGATATTGACAATCACTAATTGTTTAATCAATAGCTCGTGTAGTGTGTACACGGACACTGTGATCTAATTACTTAACATCAGTTATTAGCTATTGTCACATTATACGTTATGGAAGTATGACAAATAAAGATTTCAAATGAATAACTGTTGTAAAATTATGGAATATACTTAGTCATAATAAATTAAAACAGAATTAGCCATAATCGAAATAAGGGGAAACCCGAAAAAGGGAAAACAGAGGCTAACTTGAAATACGAGATTTAAACAGACAAACTATTAAGCGTGGATTAAACGAATACAAGAAAATTAATATCAATATTCAACGGAAAATGTCCATCGTTAATAAATAATAAATAGATAGGAGTCAGGTGTGACACAGTGAAATATGCGTTTAGCTGATTTGAATTGAATTATAGGTTATTTAGAGCCGCCCCAGAGAGAGGGGAAGGATACATAGGATTCCAGGAACCGTGCCCTACTCTTATTATCGAATAGATTCCTATGGTTCTTTAACGTGCTCGGAAGATAGACCGAAACACGGGACTGCACGGTTTACGTCCCCATCCGACGGACGAGGCTAAGGGATAACGTCTTGCCCAAGAACACACCGACGGAACTCAGTGGCATCACGGAGGATTGAACCCGGGGCCTCCGGCTACAAATCCGCCGCGCTACCGACTGCGCCACGCCAGCCCTCTTTAGCTGATTTGAAAAAAACAACAAAAAACTCTGCAAAATGTATAGTTTTCTATTTAATGTTAGAGAGACAGTACTCAATGTGTTCATTTCGTTGTGGCTCAGTGAATAATGCATTGTGGTTTAGAGCAAAATCCTCTGTCTGGTGTTCGTTTGATACATACCATTGTAAGAAATATAAAAAGATCGGACAGGGAAAGTAGCATTCAAGGAGGACAGTCTACCACAAAACACAGAAACAAACACGGAAACAGACAAACAAGAAGGCAAAAGCAATAATAAATGCAAACGACATCACATACACAAAAAGGGTTGACAATAGGGCTACCGCCTTGGAACGTTCAGTGGCAAAGTAGGCCACTGGGGGTTTTAACCGGTTCTAGGGTGCACCAAACCTCACACTTACCCTACTGTAAGTCTGATGAGAAACTTCATTTTCATATTTAATTCCTTCTGAGGTCGCTGTCCCAATATAATCAAATATGTGGGTTTAGCCCTACATGTATTATCGTTTTATCTCAATGTCTGAATCATGCGTTAGAATCCGATAACGTGTTTGTGTTCCGTAATTTAAACAGAAGATGCCATGCATCGGGAATTAACTAATAATTTAAAACGGACGCAGAGCATTTTTTAATAATTTAATATACAGTTATTACGCACCTCCGGTTTATCATTCAAATGTTGTGTTTGCTTAAAAGGGACACAAGGAAATATTGAGTATTTGAAATATGTACTCGATTTATATATACAGAATCATCTTTACTTTTTAACCTGGTTACATTTAAATAAATACAATTTTAAGTTTATTTTTCGTTTTACTTTACGTTTTAATAAATATATCCTTTTTTTTTTACAAAATATCACAATTGAATAATATGCAAACACAAATTGGTTATTACTGTTCTTATAATTAATAGTAATGAATGAAAAAACTGAAAGTTATCCGGATAAAACAAGCCTTGAGGCTTAAATAAAAATAATCAAGATTGCAGTGTGTCCCTTCAAAGCTGCATCCATTACGTGGTCCGAGTATTAACTTTCTTACATAGAACCCGCAAGAAAAGAAAAATGGGTAGTAGCTGAGGTATGAAATGAAACCTTAATTTTGGCTTAAAAAAGTTGCATATTGTAAAAATAATTCATAACATTCACATGACATCATCGAAATAAGTTGACCAATCAGAGCTGGATAAAAAAAAACACCTTCACATTCTGGTATGTGGTAAACTCGGTGTTTATCGTTGAGGCTCAACTGACTTTAGCTCCTTATAAAACTAATTTGTAGAGATAATTATTTTAAAAGCTTTCTTTTTTTGTGTACGGCTATGTATCTTCTTTTGATACTGCCTGATTTTTAAACACCATCGTATATACATTTAATTTAAAATATGGTATAATATGTTTATTTTTCATATAAATATTGAGCATGAAGTCCGAGTAAACCCCTTGATTTTCACTTACTGAATATGTCGACCTTCCGGAAGTGAACCAGATGTGAAAGTTATCAATTGGTAATTTTAAACAAGTTCTCACTTTTTTTCAGCAAAAAGTGTTTTTAATGTTTTATATTTTTTTTATTTTTGGAAATATTCATTATACAATCCTGCTAATATATAACGTTTTCCGTCGCTCAATGGAATTAAGACGGGACCACATAACGATGTTTAAATTAAAGGTAATAAAGATGTTTCGGAGGATAACTGCAAGACTGGTGGAATAACCGCGAGTTTTAGAGATAATCACGAATGCCCTGAATATATCAAAAGTGTCCTTCTAATGTGAATCAATCTGATTCAAATGTTCATGAAATAAAATTGCGCGGAGTGTACTACTTATTTTAATAATGCTCTTAAATATTGATGTGTCCTTTTTCATAATAACGGTGTACATAACTAGTATAACCGATATTGTGAAACATATGCTAGTGGTTTAATATTAAATACAATTTTTTTGTGTAATGACTGAAAAAACAAACAACGGTTGGACATAAATCGTGAATAATGGGTTAGGGATACAAGGGGAACTTTACTTTTTTAAAAAAAACTCAGGGTTTCCAGCTAGTTTTACTGCATACCTTACATTTGCTCAAGCAGTAATACTAATAATAAGACTCGTATTAAGGAATTTAATTTTGCATTTATTGATTTTTCTAATACATAGTATGAACTAAGAATTCAATACGAACGACAAGAAATAGTCACAAAAGGCATGCATTTAATTGATCGTAAAGGAAAGAAATTGATCGGACGCCGAGAATTTAAATAAAAAAGATCAAGATTGTTCCAAACCTGAATTTAATATTTCGCAAATCAGCAAATATTTTCGTAATTGAAAATACTATTTCAAACAGTTACTTCTTTATCAAAATAAAACAAACATATTAACTTTGAAAAACACTAATTCTTGTGAAGTTTTATGTAATTTAACTTTTACCGATGCCTATATGAAAACAACGTTATCATGCTTCGTTGCAATGTGGTAAAATGATATCTGGTTTACTTTTTTGTATCCCTAATTATTAATACAACATAACAATAAATAAAACAATGACAATAACGGAAGTAAACTAAATTAATAAGTTTTACGCCTTCTTGATTTAAACTATTAAATAAGGTAGTTTCTGAGAGTATTAAATATCGGGTAGTTTTCATTTGCTCGTAATATTTATTTGACCAGTGGACATTGTATTAACAATACCAATTGTACCAACATATATTGAAAATAAATTTCAGTCTGTTACTTATTCCCGCTTTATTTATAAATCAAATCCATATTCGCCATAAATCATAGTTGAAAATGTTATGTCGCCTATTAAATTAAAAAAACAATGAAGTATACATAATTAACTTTAGGACTGGACCATGCATTATTTTGGTAGTTAATTTTGATTTTCTGATTGAAATAAAAGAGAGTAACTGACTCTGCGTCACAACTTATGATTGGCCAACATATAAGGCGCTGATAATTGAAGTGACTGTAATGGTCACTCCGTTGACCGTGACACTCGTAAATAACAGTTTAGAATACAAGTCATATACATTTATAGCATTGATTTGACAAATGAAAATTACAGGGTTACCATAATAAATCTAAGAACATCCTCAGTTTTTCGGAAATGCTAATTTGAGCGCGCGAAGCGAAACTTTCAAAGTCGAACATTTTCAAAAGCGATTGATAAAACAGTACAATGAAACACAACATATTACATTTTGTTGTATCTTATTCATACTTTTTCATCACCCAGATGTTGAGATTTCACCTTATGTTCTGTAGGTCATACAATGTGTGTTACTCGTTTTTGATCAATAGTGAAGTAAACATATTTTTCAGAATACAAAGATACCAATTTTTAAGATAACATTTTGAAACGGATACATATCAATATTCATATACATGTAAATGCAGAATTTTAAAAGAATCGCATTAAAATTCTGAAGTTTTACAGTAAAGTTGGTTAAACGTCCAGGAGAAAGACCTTGTCTATCACCTACCAGAAAAGTCAGTATACTTAAATGATGCTTTACGAACATTATGAATAAGTTGTTTTGTCGGAAACGCACAATTTTGAAAGAGTTTATGAAGCTTATTACTTGGATACACATTTAATATGTCAGGATTTTGTTATTTGTTATTTTGTGTACAGTGTTTTGTCCTGTCATATAAGGTCGATCGTGCATAATAAAGATTTACATGTATTTATCTTGTTTTCTCTATGTATTAATAAAATGAATATGCTGGGCATTTGTTCATTTTAAATGTGTTAAAACCACAAACCTAATAACTTTATTCACATATTTATATGTATGTGCATTTGTTTTTATTAGTATGTATGTGCATTTTTATTAGTATATATTTCCATTATGTTTATGTTTTAAAGACGAGAACACGTCAACTGCAATATAAAAGTGACTGAAAATGTAGACTAACACATTAAAAACAGTCAACTTTAGAAACACTATAAAAGCGGTGAAATATCCATTTCATGTTTATCATATATTTAACACGAGTTACATAGGATGCCGTGGGCGATTTGGACTAATTGATTGGTTGCCGTGGTGTACACATCATATAGTTTCCCACACACAGTCGCATACACGTATTGGTATTTGTTTTAAAAATTGGGTAGTAATAAAATGTATAACTTTTGAAAATGTTTGAAAAAGCCGTTAATTTTTAAAGAAAAGTCGGTAAGCCTGTAGTCTAATAAAAAAGCCTGCGACATAGCAATAATAATTAATAATGCAGGTAGAAACAGGTACAACATACGAACTGTGATATTCGGTGAAATTATTTCAAATGGAATATATGAAAACATGACAGACTCTAATAGACTGATTTTCCTGATTCATAACCACACAAGAAAGGTTGTAAAATTTCTATTTAAAGCTTATCTGTTTAGAAGAAGTGTGTTATTTAACTCGTAACTGTAAACATGTGGTGCAATTATTGAATTGAACTGACACTATATATCGCAATATATATACTATTTATGAATGCACCCTTTGTAACTTCAATTGTATTGTAAATTGTACATTGTGAGCTCATAACAGTATTTTCTATTATGTTTAACCATGTTGACTACTTATAAATTATAATTATAAGGTGAGTTATAGGTCCGTTGGGCCGGGTGTTTCTCTATGCATTTGTATTATATGTTTGTTATTTCCGTATACACATGTCACTATAATAAAATATTTACTTACTTATTTACTTACTTATAAAGACATACATTTTAAATCTGGGCTGATAATTATAAAGCCCTGCTTAAATCAAGCTTTTATTGTTTTAAGATGTATATAAATTCAGTAATGAACATAATTGCGCAGTACGAATACTGTTACATACGAACGGGTGAAGTTATCTGGCCTAATTCAGGTAGAATATTGCCAGTGAGTATGTTTACTTACTCTCTGATTTGAATGAATGGACATATATTTATATACATGTAGACTTTACGCCCATTTTACACATCAAAAATATGCTTGTCAAAATTTAAGGCTTTTTTGTTTCAACACAATGACAGCCCTGGTACCGAGTCCAACTGAATTCAGTATTGTATTCAACACTGTAAAATAACCTCTTTATTTCACACCTCAAAATTCAATTTGATTGGGGCAGGCAGAAATCGGCACAGGGTTATTATCCCGGGGCAATTAGTGATCATAAACATGCCATCCAATAACCATCCAATTAACATGTCAATAAATGTTTGCCTTCACAGACAATGTACAGCAAAATATTTTATATCGTCTCAAATACTGTCGTTGTTGTTGGTTTTGGTCAGAATTGAATCATATTTTATACATTGTCACATATAATTAAATATTTGTTATTTAGTAAACTACATATTAATATATATATATAATATATATATAAAGTGGTTACACATATCAGAGACATAGGAAATTGTTATTTTCGTCTTTGAAAGCAGACCTGTTTTCATTTTCGATGACATAACTTACTGCTGTCTTCTCTAGAATAGTTTTTAATCAACAATATTTTACTTTTAAATTGAAATAATATGAAATATAATATTCCTATGTTAAAACATTTAGATCAAATCGTTATTTTCCGAAAAACAGTTCAATTCGTCACGCATTTCGTTTAAATCGGGATCGTATTATCGATTCAACCGCGTTCAAAACGATACCAATAGAAGTTATCTGAAAAAGAAAATACGTTTGCTAACGTTTGAGTGCGTTTAAAAAAATGCATTTATAAAAATGCATTTGCGTGCGTTTAAAAATGCATTTCAGTGGTTGCGTTCGTTTTCAGCATTCATCGTTCATTCAGCGTTTATAAATATGCACTCAGCGTTCGTTTATCGTTTATTGTACAGATCGTGCATCCGTTCGTTTAACGTTCATTTACAGTTCATTTACCGTCCATTCACCGTTCATTCACCTCACCGTTCATTCATCGTTCATTCACCGTTCGTTTGGGGTACTTGAACACAACTGTGTCTGTACCTGGTGAAACACAAGCCATCCATGCAAATGCCATATTATTCGGACTGCTCGGACTGCACATAGTGTCGTAATTTTGTTCTATACATTTATTAGGCCCGCACTGGTAAATACTGGCAAATTTACACATAATACACAGCTTGTACAATCATAACTTTCTCAATAGGTGATGGATTCTGATGAAACAAACGCCAAAACAACTTATTCTTTATCAATATAATGGATCTTGTAAAAAATCATTTATAAGATATAGGCATCGATTAAAATTGATGCTTTTGGCAAAAATCTACCAAAATTCCTATGACAAATCAAGGGAAATGAGGCCCTGACAAACACAGTTAAAAACTCTAAGGAAATATGCACTCATTTTGTTACAACACGTTCTCCCATCAGAAAAAGTGGTTACACTTCTTCTAACTACAAAATGAACCATTTATATACCATATTACAATATCACTATTTACACCAACTTCAGTTATGACCTACATTACTAATAACTATATGTCCTTGATACAGTAAAGCTGAATCACTATCTCCTGGCCTCTCTACCAAAATATCTAAGTTTCTATCCTACTCAAATAATCTCCTCATGCACTGTCTACTCCTGGACTATCCCCATTAACGCTTCCATGACCTCGTGTAATAACCGTACTAAGTCTAAAACGTCACTCCTTCTACATCGAATAGACTCTAAACCATCTTTCTTACCAAATGCCTGATTTGCTTACCACTATCCTTCAGACTTCCTAAACTTCTCTTTTAATCGGTTTGCCCCACCTAACGTTTTTACGCAAATGTTCACTAACCTACTGCTGTCTAACAACTGTCTCTGAAATCTAGAATCACACCAAACAATGACTCCCAACCAACTAATTTCTGGACTCATGACTGACCTGCATAATACTATAACAACCATCTCAACCATAAAAAACATAAATACTACCAGCACCTTTTGCAATGTACCCCTAATAGTTTTATCAGTCCGCGTGAAATCACCAGTTACCTTCTCTGGTACCGCATTGATCTTTTGGATAACACTAACATCCTTCTGAACCATCGTATCCGTTCTACATCTGTATCCCTTAGTCCACTATCTATTGACTGTACTACATCCCGACTTACTAACAACTGATATCTGCTCGCTGCTAAATGAGCTATCGCTTATGCTGCCTACATCCTTTCTAACCTATACTGAATCACCATTGCTTATGCTTACCCCTGGAACTAACCGCTTTACCTCTCCTACATCAACTATCCTAACAGGTTTCTCTATTAATGGCTTTCTGTCTATCGCCAAAGCACTAATACTTACCTGTGTCACTATTCTGCCACAAATACTACAAGACCTGCAAAATCTAGTTACTTCTGAATTTAAACCTGGCCAATAAAACTGAGATAATACCTTATCACAACTTCTCCGAATACCTAAATGTCCACCTTTTAACGACTCGTGTGCCATCTTAATAACTTTTTCTCGATTTTCTTTGGAACTACCACTTGGTATTCTGTGTTCTGATCCTTAGACTCATATTCACGGTATAGTAACTGATTTTTATATACAAATCTTATCTTTCCACCCCTCTTACACATCCTGAATTGATAATCGTCAGCTTTCTCTCTCGTGCTGTCCAACGTAACGTCCTATTTCTGCAACTCAATGAACTCTGACCTTGTTATATCTAAAATCTTAACTGAAACGTTTAACTTCCGGTATGGCTTCGTCTCTTGCTTTTTCTGTGCTCTACTCTGTACTGTATTCACAACATCTTCTGGTCCTGGGTAACTCGCCCCTGAAATATTACCTATTACCAAATCATACACCGGTGATTCGATACATAACGTCTCCGTTTTACCCTTGAAATACGGCGTTTGTACGTCTACTAACGCTACACGAAAATAATGTTCGGACCCATCAATGTACCTACAACATCTCTTACCTTGTAAATATTGGTCATTTTGAACTCAATTTGCTCGTACCATTGCGCAAGTTGTTCCCGTATCTCTCATGACCTTGACCTACGTTTCATTGATCCTAACTTCCTTCGACGGACAATTGGTTGCCATACAAGCTCCTAACTGCTCCAGACTATCACTGCATACCAATACACAACTCGAACTTTCTGTCCTCTGCATCCATCCGCGACCACGACCTCTGTTCCTGCCACGTCCTCTAAATAAATTGTTACCTCTATCAATTTTGCAGAATGTAGTCGTATTTTCAATACCCGCACTTGCAACTGCATTTATCTTTTCATCTTCGACTGCTGCAATCCGATGCTTACCGTCTCTCTTCCTGCAATAAACTGACCTATGGCTTCCATCACAAAAGTTACATTTCCAATGAGAATACGAATTATCACTTACCCTTGGCGTACTTGAAGACCTTCCCCTATCTGTGGGCTTGCTATCTCGACTGCTTCTTTCTTTGTCTCTGTCCCGACTTTCTTGTACCACTACAGACTCACATCCACCTTCTCTTGCATCTGCACATATATCTGCTTGCTCTGTCATCTCTGTACCTCCTGTTAACCTCTTTTCCTTTAGAAATAAGTACAACTCCCTAGTGCAAATACTCAATAACTGGTCTCTTAATAAGTATTCAATAACCCCGTCGTATGGTTTATTAACGCGGCCCAACTGAAACCACCGCTCTAAGTAATTATTAGACCTCCGTAAATATTGGAGAAAGGACTCACCTTTTTCTGGCTTAGCTGTCTTGAATCAGTACGAATCTCTTTAACAATGCCCCTTTGAGCTTCTCGTAATCCAATGAGTCATCCATTGGTAACCTGGAGTATACATATAACGCCTTACCTTTTTAACATAGCATTGTTCCTTCATCCACCCTTGTGCATCGGCGTACCTCTCAAACTTCGATAAATAACTGTCCATATCATCTTTATCCTGGTCGAACCATGGCAGTTTTAGACCTTTGAGCTTATTAATAGGTTCTTTAATGACATTCTTACCTCGATTTACGTCAGCTAGCTCTAACGCCTGTATATGCTGCTGGTTTACCATTTCCATCGCCCTGTTATGTTCCTCTTCACGTTGTCGATGTTCCTCTTCACGTTGCCGTTGTGCTATCTCTTCTCTCTCCTGTACCCATTCCTGTTCCTTCGATCTCTGCGCATCCCTTTCTCGCTCGACTTCCCTTTTAATTTTTAACTTCTTAATTTCTAATTCCTCTTTCTCTCTTTCCAGTTCTCGTGCCAACTCCCGTTCCTGTAATCGCTGTTCCCTCTCATTGGCTTGTTCCTCTTGAACGAAGTTCCTCAGTTCTTCACCTGCCAATCCACTCTTTCCCCAAATTTGTTAACTCCTTAATATTAGACATGACTATTCTGGACGTATTTAATACACTATAAATAAACACTATATAAATCTACAGCAATAACGTATCTGAAATATATTAACTTCAAATATAACACCGTGCCTTCATGCACTACTCATTAGTATTACATAGCACTAACCTTCATAACTGTGTTGTACCTTACAGCGACTTACATCTACTTTATAGACCGAAAACTACGTTATGGCTCTAAAGCTACGATATGGAGTTTAAAGCTATTTACTCCACACTAATACCAATATTCTCCACTAAATATACGTGTCTTCAACACCTCACTTCATAATTCACATAACACACGACTGTTAACTATAGGACCCTTAAGTAAATATAACCTTAAGTGTATTCACAGACCACCGTTAAAGACCAGCCCGTCTATCTTATTTATACCTATACAAAATGTATGATTCCCCTTACATTTAAAAGTATTCACTAATACCACAAAATTTCAATTTCAAAAATCAAAAGTATTAACGAAATTATTCAAAAATAATAATGCATCACAGTCCAGTTCCGTTCACTTACGACACTTCCGACAGACAGACCACCCTACCCTCATCCTCCGTGCCTGACTACGAAACGCTTTATACGGCGCAGCTGTGGTTCATCATTGGGTCACAGGGTATAACAATATTACGACTCACCCCAGGTACCCGGTATTGTCTGTCTGATGCCCTTCTTTCTCCTGTCACAGGGACACAACCCACCTCCGGATCATCGTGACTGGAAAATTAATAATATATTTAAAAATAAACTATTATTTGTAAAATTGAATAATGTAAGGAGGAATCTTTACAGTATCTGTGACTTAATTAAGATTCTATTTCGGATTGTTGTCGCCGCTTAAATCCCACTTCTGACACTATTGTAACAAGATTGACCAAGTGGAGACAACTCACCAAGGAAGAATCAAGAATAAATAAATTTACAAATTTATTTACAACAAAATAAATATATATACAAATGAATACAAAGGACAAAGTAGAAATATCAACGTTTTAAATCATGTTTAAAATGAAGTTCACTACACGTTAGATTAACTGTTCGGTTTTAATCAAACTGAATATCGGATATCTGTATTTATGATATATGTATGCTATATCAAACGCTATTTTATCTCTCAAAACTATAGTTAGCTGAGTACTTCCGGTACAGTTCCGGCACTAATACTTCACTTCAGCGTTATATTGCAATTCCGTCCTTAGCGGTTGTTATTCATCCCGGTACCACACATACTTCTGGTGACGTAATTCACACGCGACGCCCACTCGCACGATCCTTTCCGACGATAGCCCAAGTCGCGGTATAACACATCCGGTGACGTTATCTGCGTAGCTATCTGCGTATCCAGGCCCTCTTGCCTAGCGTCTCCGTGGCTACCGTCTGGTCTGTCGCCCAAATAGCGAATGATGTCGTTCCCGCGTCCTATGACGGCGTTCCCAACCTACGACCCCGTAGACCACGCTCCCGACAATACGCTCTACATGCTCTGTCTACGCTCCTAGCGTATACGACTACAAAATATATACCAAGTCTTACAATGTCATCTCAACATGTATGTTATAATAGCACTAAGGTATCACCATACATAATAACTGATTGCAAAGCAATCTTTATTCAGATTCAATAAACCCGAATTATAAACCTTCTGCGAATAGACATTATGCTAAACCTTAAACAAACGTGTAAAACAATTATAGATGTAATTTATCGACAATGAAATCTCACATTTCTAGATGTAATGCAAAACTTACAACATAATAATTCAACCATAGACTGAATGAATAATTTGTTTTACATCCTGTTAACACACCTCAGCGACCTCAGAGTGATTGAATAATAATGACAATATGAAAACCAACTTAAGAGAGATTTATACGGCACAATTAACAATAACCGTTTATGCAATAACGTAATGACAGTTAGAAACATCCGTAGAAAAGTACATACAATCTGAATCGCGCATTCCATTTACTATCTACAGAACAACTGGCATTATCAATAATGTAAATATATGCGCCAATAATCTTATCAGACAATAATTTGCTAAAATAGTCTGACGTCGAAAACTTACAAGAATTAAAGACAATATCCTGCTAACTATCTATGGCTTTTACCGGCAGATATATACTTCAAAACAACCATTTAAATATGACAATAATTTACAACAAATGAAATAGATTTGACTTACACCTTGCCGTTATGATATTGGTCACTACTACTCTGGATAATGGTTTGCGATCCTGTGACAAGTTCTTATGATTTCGACGCCCAAATATACAGTCCTTACACGGATACCTGGTGAAACACGCCATCCATGCAAATGTCATGTTATTCGGACTGCTCGGACTGCACGTAGTGTCGTAATATTTTTTTACACATTTATTAGGCGCGAACTGGTAAATTCTGGCAAATTTACTCATAATACACAGCTTGTACAATCATAACTTTCTTAATAGTTGATGGATTTTGATGAAATAAACGACAAAACGAATTATTCTATATCAATAGAATGAATCTAGTGAAAGATCATTAATTAGATATAGGCATCGTTTAAAAGTGATGCGCTTGGCAACAATCTACCAAAATTCCTATGACAAATCAGGGGAAATGAGGCCCCGACAAACACAGTTAAAAACTCTAAGTAAATATGCACTCATTTTGTTACACGCACACGCAAGTTAACTGATAACACATTCGCAACTATGGTGTTTTTAAAGCACACTAAACTGTAACTGTCTTTCTATAGATAATTCACACGATCCTATAGGATCCTATGGGGGTGGCGTGTTAAAGTATATATTTACAATCCAAATATCAAACACAAACAAAGGGAGATATTTGAATACTGATTCGGCCACAATATAAATATTTACAAGGCGTATGTCATAGGATTTAGCTGTCAACCTCTGCCTTAGTATTTTAACTTTTGGAAATGAAACCCTCCACAGTTTCAGAGTAAACGGTGATGAGGCTGAGATTATTCCACAGTGGAATTGTTTTCGGAAAGTATGAGTAGTTCAGTGCTTCAGTATAGGCACTAGGTCTGTTGTGCTGAAACACACGATTTGCTCTTATTCTACAAGAAGTGCTTTCTATGAGGAACTAAACTTTGTCTAATAACCTGGTCATTATGGATTGTATAGAAGAATGAGAGAAATTATCGATTGATTTCGACGTGATTCGAATGTGGGCCAGTTAAGATCACCGAGATTTTCCTCACGTAACTGACAATTGCCATCTGCTACATGACCATCTAGCTGCAGTTCTTTGGACTTTGTCTAGCTTGTATGTATTGTATTGAGTAAATGGTTTCCAAATTTGGAAGGCATATTCAAACTGTGGACGAACTAATGTCTTGTGAGCAGTAGTAGACTTATTCTGGGGGCAAAACGTACATAACGACGAAGAAAACCCATGGTTGTATTCACCTTGCTGGATATTGTATTGGTATGGGACCCCCAGTTCAAAGTATCCGTAATATTTACCTTTAGCTACTTGCAGAGGAGACAATAACCAGAAATTGGCCATTAAGGACGCAGTCATGTACAATATGTTTTATTAGGTTTGTGCTTGGTAATTCGAATGGTTTGATATTTGGACATATTGAATTACATCATCCAAACCTTTTTCCAGTTGGTTCAGGTCTTGCTGAAGATCAAGGCAATCTTGGCAACCGTACACTATATATTTATGTATAATACACAGTAGTCGCACCGATGTCTTGATTCCCGACGAAAGGCCATTGTTAAACAATAAATGCATGATAGGACCAAGGATAGAGACCTGTAAGACGTCAGACACAACGAGGGCACTATATGATGCCTCTCCGTCCAGAACCACACGCTGGGTGCGACCAGAAAACCACGCCTTAACCAGGCCCTCGTGGCTCCTTGTATTCCCATAGTATTCCAGCTTATAGTGGACCCTTCTGTGTGGTATCTTATCGAATGCCTTAGAAAAGTCCATTATTATAAAGGTCTGTCTGTTTATGTTTTCGATTGATTGCACCATCTAGATTGGAAACCAAATCATGCACAAATTGAGCTAATTGAGATTCACAAGATCTATGGCTTCTGAATCCGTGTAGACAGTCGGCCACAATATTGTTAACTGATGTCGCATGATATTACTAACAGAATGTTTGCAAACGTTTTACAGCAAATGCACGTCAGTGAGAAATGTTTTTAATTTCTAGGGTCATATTTCTCACCCTTTTTGAACACATGGGCAAAGTTATCCGTAAGCCAGTAATCTGAAACAACACATTGCTGATTGAAGTGTTAAAGATGACTGTAAAGATTCCGGATATCTCTATCATGACTATGTTACATTTCTTTAGGACGCGTGCACTGAGATGTTCAAGTCCAGCTGCTTTGTGTATTTGACGTTTATCAAGGAGCATTTGGACACCATTCAGTTCAACTGTAATGTCTCATTCATAAGGGCTATGCACTTTGACCTTTTTTGGGAGTTGGGTATCAGTAGGTTCTTCAGTAAAAACAGATGAGAACTGATAGTTTGGGATGTTATCATTGTCCTTATTACTTGTTTTAAAGATTCCATTTTTAGAGAGGGAGGCATTTCCATTCGTCTCATTTTTTAAACTCTTAATGAAGGACCTACATTTTTGGGGGCCTTCATTCTTGTGGTAGATGTCATTGTCGGTCTAGTCATCTGTAAAGATACCCGAGACATACCTCCAAGAGCTGTCCCTTATAGCATTCTGGACATAGGCTTTGTATTTTCTGCAATGGTCTTGGGCGTCGCGGTTCTCTGACCTCCTAGCGTTATAGAGTAACTTTTTCGCTTTTTTGAAGAAGTCTTTTTATTGTTCTGTCAATCCAGTGATAGCTGTATTTAGCTTCCAGGGATAGCTGTATTTAGCTTTAAATTTATCATTTCTGATGGGATGAGAGTGTCAATCGCTTTCAGCAGAGTTGTCTTGAAGTCATTCCAAAGATCATTAACTGGGATTTGATTGTTAATGATTGAAACTTAACTTACCTAATACTGCCTCATGTGGTCTTAGAGCCCTACTATGTTGACTTTCTTGTAAAAGAAAATTGTATGAAGTGTTTGCCTGTTACGATTTGCCTGGATGTTATACTCGATAAAAACAATATCATGGTCCCACTTTCCTATGGGGAGGTAGTCCTTTAATCCTATTAACAGGTGTATGATTGTATGTCAGGAACAGGTCTAGCGTTTTGTCTTGGCGTGTTGGAATGTCCACTACTTGGGTTAAACAGTGGTCTTTGCTTATATCAACCAACCGTTTATGCGTATTAATTATGAACACTCCAGGGGATACATATAACCAAATCCATTCCACGTCACCACAGTTAAAGTCCCCATCAATGCACACCTGTGCATTTCTGTAGGTCATGATTCTTGATAAAGATTCATTGAATTCAAGTATTCTGTGTCTATTTATCGGGTGGATGGTAAAAGGAACATAGATATTGTTTTTTTCAGCCCACAGTCTCCGGCCTACACCAGATAATGTCAAAATTGGTACTTAGTTCTGGTATTTCTATAAACGGAAGGTCTCTCCTATAAGCTATGAACACCTCTCCTAACTGACAACCCATACGAAACCATGATGCTTCTGAAACACACTACATTTTAACTGATAACACATACGCAACTATGGTCCTTCTGAAACACACTACATTCTAACTGATAACACATACGCAACTATGGTACTTCTGAAACACACTACATTCTAACTGAAAAGGCATACGCAACTAAGTGATTCGGAAACACACTACATTCTATCTGATAACACATACGCAACTATGGTACTTCTGAAACACGCTACAATCTAATGGTTAACACATACGCAAAATATGGTCATTTTGAAACACACTACATTCTAACTGATAACAAATACGCAACTATGGTGCTTCTGAAACACGCTACATTTTAACTGATAACACATACGCAACTATGGTCCTTCTGAAACACACTACATTCTAACTGATAACACATACGCAACTATGGTCCTTCTGAAACACACTACATTTTAACTGATAACACATACGCAACTATGGTGCTTCTGAAACACATTACATTCTAACTGATAACACATACGCAACTATGGTCCTTCTGAAACACACTACATTCTAACTGATAACACATACACAACTATCGTGCTTCTGAAGCGCTCTAAACTGTAACTGATAACACTATTTCTGTTTATATTGCACAGTAAAGTTATAGAATATCAGGTCGGAATATAATGGTAAATAGTTTTTTTAGTGATGGACAAACGTAAAGAAGATATTCCAATACTTGTATTAAGTTTTTTTGTTTTGCTTCGCACATAACTAACATTATAAAAACAGTATTGATAAATGTTGATACATAGGATCGGATTGATGTTTTCCTTGTGATTGTTTTTTTCGGTTTACTGTGTTCTGTGGAAGCTACATCTCCTGTTTGACTTTAATATCACGTTAAACAATAGTGTGCTAAAGCTTATGGGATAAATTTATTTTGATTTATTAAAATATCAGGAGACGTTCTTGATAAAAAATTTGATAAACATCAAGTTTCATCTATAAGTACTTATGACTTCTCTACACTATATACAACCTTACCACATCACCTCGTCAGAGATAAGGTTATTGCTCTTATTCAAAACAATTTCTCTAGAGAAAAAACTACATGTTTGGCCTGCAATAATATCAAAGCGTTTTTGACTAACAGCAATTTAGACAATTGCACTATGTGGACTTGACAAGAAGTTTGTGAAGCACTCATTTTCCTATTCGATAATATTTCTGTCAGGTATGAAACTACCGTTTAAAGACAAATTATTGTCGCGGATTTGTTCTTGTATTGCTATGGAAGAGATTCCATGTTCAGTCTTACATCCGATACTCAGGCAAATGTAATTGAAGCTTTTAATGACACCTATCTGTATTTGGATGACATAATGAACATTAAGAATCCTTTCTTTTCTACTATGGTTAATACTATCTATCCTAAGGTACTTCAACTCAACAAAGCTAACACGTCTGATACTGTCACGTCTTTTCTCGATTTACATCTCTCTGTTAAAAATGGCAAAATATTTAGTAAAATCTATGACAAGGGAGATGATTATAATTTTGATATTGTTAATTATCCCCATTTAAATGGGGATGCCTCTCGAAATACTTCTTATTGGGTCTATGTTTCTCAACTTATTCGTTTCTCTAGAGCTTGTAGTCCTGTTGAGGACTTTCATATTCGTAATATTTGTATAACTAAATAGCTACTCCAGCAGGGCTACCGTTACCATAACCGTTGAATAACCTTTGAAAACATTAATTATCGTAACCCTTATCTACTTTTAAAATATAAAATTAAGAACTCTTTTGCGACAAGGACTATCACAACCTGACTGCATGGTGATGTGATTTACAGACTTCGTAAGATCATCGGTCTTTATCAATTTCATACAATCTTTATTAAACTTGTTAAAAGGTTTATCAAAAGAGTTTATGACCCTATCATTTTGCAACGTACTGCATGTTTAGTGGTTAACCCATTTACATTTCGTCACTATGCTTTCCTCTTTGATTTTGCGATGGCGATGGCCAAGTCATTGAGTACTTACTTTGTGGCTTTCTCGGCTTTTTATGCCCCCGAAGGGTGGCATATAGTATTAACACTGTCTGTCCGTTCGTCTCCGTTCGTCTCCGTTCGTCTGTACAATCCAGTCCGCTTCGTAACTTTGACAATAATGGACGGATTTTCAAATAACTTAGCAGAATTGCTCACTACAACAAGACGACGTGTCGCGCATAACATCCAGGTCCGTGGCTCCATGGTCAATGTCACACTTAGAGGTCATATGTCAAAAGTGCTTTCGTGTCCGATTAATAACTCTGACATTAATGGACAGATTTTCAAATAACTTGGCACAATTTCTCACCACAACTAGACGACTTGTAGCGCACAAAACCCAAGTCCGTGGCTCTAAGGTCAAAGTCACACTTAGAGGTCAAATGTCAAAACAAAGTGCTTTCGTGTCCGGTTAATAACTCTGACATTCATTGACAGATTTTCAAATTACTTTGCACAATTGATCACCACAACTAGATGACGTGTCGTGCACAAAACCCAGGGCAGTGGCTCCAAGGTCAAGGTCACATTTAGAGTTCAAAGGTCAAATTGTGTCCAGTCAGTAACTCTGGCCTTGGACGGATGTTCAAATAACTTGGCACAAGTCCTCACCACAACCAGGCGACATGTCGCGCACAAAATCCAGGTACGTCGCTCCAAGGTCAAGGTCACACTTAGAGGTCAAAGGTCAAATCATGTCCGGTCAATAACTCTGGCATTTCTTGACGATTTTGAATTAACTTGGCACAAGTGCTCACCACAACAACATGATGTGTCGGGCACAAAATCAAGGTCCGTGGCTCCAAGGTCAAGGTCACACATAGGTCAAAGTTCAAATCGTGTCCGGTCAATAACTCTGGCATTCCTGGACGGATTTTCAAATTACTTGGCACAAGTGCTCGCCTCAATAAGACGATGTGTCGAGCACAAATCCAGATATGTGGCCCAATTTCAAGGTCACACTTAGAGGTCAAAGGTCAAATTGTGTCAGACAATAACTCTGGCATTCCTGGACGGATTTTCAAATAACTTGTTTTTATTTATTTTATTTTATTTTTTCATTATTTTTTTTTTCATTTATTTCTTAATTTTTTGTGATTTTTATTTTTAAATTTTATTTTATTTCATTTTATTGATTATTTCTTTATTAGTATTTTTTTTTTTTTAAAATCGTCGGGTCGATTTTTTATGATAATTTAGCCTAACAAATCAACGCGGGGCTAGAGGGCATGAATGGTAGCAAGTATCATTACCGTTCATGAACAGTCTAATCTAACAGCGACTGCAATAAGTTTAATATATTAACCGCCTTCGGTAATTTCAACATTTCTCTTTTCATACACTTGTTTATGTTCCCTTATATTTTTTAGGGTAGCATATAGCTGCTATTATGTATGTCCGTCCTTCCGTCCATCAGTCCTGTTTTCATGCCCGCTGAACTTTATAGGAAATACCAGTGTGATGTCTAATAACGCATATTGTCTGGGTGTTCCGGTTGAACAAAATAAAATAAAATTGTATAAATAAAGAAGTATGATTAAACCAACGTTTTGACCTTAAAGATGATGTCAGCATGTCTGATTATAGTACATATATCTAGAACAAAATAGATGGCTCCAAGAACAACACACAGATTGTGTTAACAGAAGGCATTTTATGAACACGTTTACTTGATATAAGTTATGAAAGAAATGCCATTTTGTGACTCTTTTCGAAGAAAAATGCAATACATAGGGATCACTTTGTCGTCCGCCCCCGTCAGTCCGTCGATCCGTCCGTCAATCCGTCAGTCCGTCACGAAAGCTTAACGTTGGCCATAACGGTCTCATTTCTTAGTATTTCTTCATCAAACTTTCACTATATACTCATCACGACAACATTGACATGACCATACTACAATATAAAGGTCACTGTCACACTGAAGATTTATTATATGCGTTAAATACTGATTTCTTCCTTCACGAGAAGTAGACTTAGTGAGGCCAGTTGGTCCAAATACTTTGTTATACTGACAAAGCGCTGACAGGTGACACATTTGTTCCTCGGAACAGCCGTCTAGTATCTTAATGCAGGGATTAAATGTGAACGTATTTAGAAAACCAAGAAAAAATAGCAGTGGCAGTCAATATCGAAACGTTCGATGAGGTTGCTCCTTCGGTTTTCTTTTGCATTTACTCTATTTTGGATATTAACTTTGAAATTACTCTTAACACACACAGTAGTGCGGTGCAAAACACACACAGCAGTGCCGTGCAAAGATTCAAAATAGCTGTTGTACCAATCACCTTACCCGAACTAAAATACCAGGTTGACGTAGTTTTTAAAAGTGTCTGTTTCTTTTCGGATTTGCAATAAAACACATTCCGTTGTCCAATGCACATAGTTAGATGCTTATTTACGTTATTCTCCTGTACTGTGTCGTGTTCAACTGGACATGCACGCAAAACAAGTTATAGATTGTGTGCCATTATGATAATTAGAAAAACAATAGGGAAACTGACTATTTCACTAAAACGTGGATCATTAATCCAGAGACGGTCAATAATCAGCCTATGTAGTGCATGTGTTTAAGGACGTAAAATATCATATATAAAACAGTCATTACGAAATTAAAATATGTGATACACATATGTTATAATCGGGATAAACTCCTACCATCTATTCATATAATACAAGAACTTGATTAGTATATAGTCTACTTATGCTAATTCGAATTTGGTTGATATTGCATATATGGGGTTGGGTAGTTTCGTTTATGGCTGCTCTGTTGTATAACATTGGTGCATAGTAAGCATTTTGAGTGCTAACAGACAGTATACAATATATAACATATATTATACAGAAACTGTTTATTCACCAGTTATGCCGTTTTATTAATTGTTTGTGTTTTTACTTGGCTCCTGACACACATTAGTGTTTTCATATCTATTTTGTTTTCATAAATGTTAAGGTCACAGAAACCCGATCTTAATAAAGCTTTCTTCGTTTTAATTTATTTACTATTACTGACAAACTCGAACTTTTACACAAATATGTATCATTTTGCAACTGCGACCACTTTTGATTTTATGGTTATTAGGTCAAATGTCAAGGTAAATGTGACCTGATCATAAGAAAATCTACAATCCAGGCTGTTATTCATGAAATATGTGACCTACATCGGACGGTCAATGTCAATGTCATATTGATCTTACACCTACGAGATGCTGTTAATATTGAACACCCTAGCTTAACCTTCTCTCTTAATTATGTTTCTTCAAAGGCGTTCTATTTTAATCATGTTCATTAGCTTATCCTTCTCTCTTGATTATCTTTTCAGGGTAATTATTAGCAAACGGGGCTATAATTTCCCGTTAGGCGGCGCTCATTTGTCTATTAAAATAGCATACACAACCATTGCCATTTTAGCTCATATTTGTATTTATAGAACGCAATAACGCAATTATATATTTCATTGTTTTAATAACAACAACGGAGCTCTGTTATATTGCTGTTTTTCGGGGAACCAATCTTATCAAATAATTATTGTATTATACCATGATGATAACAATAAAGTAAACAATATGTTAAACCACAATTTTGACCATACGGACGATATTTACAGTTTATTTTCGAATTTGAAATACCTTAATAAATTGTGTGTCGATATGATAACTCTGAACACAATAGGGACATTTACTCTTTCACTAAAACATGGATTATTAAACCAGAGACGGTCAATAATCAACCTATGTCGTGCATGTTTGTATGAATGTAAAGTATCATCTAAAGAACAGTAAGTAGGAAATACATATATAAGTGATACACATATGTTGTAATCAGGTTCAAACTACGACCATCCTATTCTGGTAATATTTGAAATTGAATGTTATATATGTTACTTATGCTATTCCATTTTTTTTTATATTGCAGTTTATCTAGGTAAGTTTCGTTTATGTTTACTCTCTTGTATAGCATTTTATTAAGTGTCTGTGTTTGCACTTGGCTCCTCAAACTTATTTGTGTTTTCATAGCTTTTTATCTTTTAATACATCCACATATTTAACTATTTTGGTATTTATGTTTAAGTAAAGAAGAACATATTAATTTAAACTGTAGGTTTGATATTACATCTATGAACATAAAGAGTGAAGAGACGTACTTGTTCACCCCTAATGCCCGATATATGAACAGTTAAGTTTTTATTGGCTCTAAGTAAAATTATAATGGCAACATACACTGGACAACACTAATACCTACTCCAGTTAAACTTTATTTTCTATTTTTAAATGAAATGTACAACTCCGATAAAATATCTGTCTGTATTTTTTTAGGACCATGATTTTAAATCTTTGCAACAGGAACTTTCGAAACGTAAATTTCACGGCACGTCTTCAATGCAAGTTCTTCAGAGAGTGGCTTATTATCAAATGTGTAAAGCTAACCAATGCATGTATAAATAATACGGTGCAAAGCGTTGACGTGCACTGGCTGCATGTCAGTAATCTATCTTTGATTCTTTACGATGTAAAGCTATTTTGTTGTTTCGCGGTTCTGCCTCACGGCCGCAAAATCATATATGATAGTCAACTTATGTTCAACAGCAGGTGCATTGTCTATATGTTGTAAAATAAATGTATGCTTATAAAGATTACGTCTTTAATATTTGAAAACACACATTTCATAATGATTTAAAAATTGAAGTAGTAAACTGTCACTCTGGTACGCGCATACATACTCTTAGTCATTTCATACCTTCATACATCATAGGTATATTGTATATCTGTCTATTGTCTGTGCTGATGTTAACGCCAGTATATCTCCACCATAAATAACTCCTTGCATTTACTCTCGCAAATACAACGTTTCCCCAGTGGTACTCCGAGCCTTATCTGACCTTAAAATACATTTAGGTGGCGTTTCAGGGTTAGAGGAACCGCTATAGTGGAAATGGGTGGTTGGATTACTGAACAAAACCCAGTCAAGCATGTTCAACAGTGTTTGCGGCGTCGGGTCGATTTTTTACGATAATTTAGCCTAACAAATCAACGCGGGGCTAGAGGGCATGAATGGTAGCAAGTATCATTACAGTTCATGAACAGTCTAATCTAACAGTGACTGCAATAAGTTTAATATATTAATCGCGTTGGGTAATTTCAACATTTCTCCTTTCATACACTTGTTTATGTTCCCTTATATTTTTTAGGGTAGTATATAGCTGCTATTATGTCTGTCCGTCCTTCCGTCCATCAGTCCTGTTTTCATGCCCGCTGAACTTTATAGGAAATATTAGTGTGATGTCTAATAACGCATATTGTCTGGGTGTTCCGGTTGAACAAAATAAAATAAAATTGTATAAAATAAAGAAATATGATTAAACCAACGTTTTGACCTTAAATATGATGTAAGCATGTCTGATTATAGTACATATATCTAGAACAAAATAGATGACTCCAAGAACAACACACAGATTGTGTTAACAGAAGGCATATTATGAACACGTTTACTTGATATAAGTTATGAAAGAAATGCCATTTTGTGACTCTTTTCGAAGAAAAATGCAATACATAGGGATCACTTTGTCGTCCGCCCCCGTCAGTCCGTCAGTCCGTCCGTCAATCCGTCAGTCCGTCACGAAAGCTTAACGTTGGCCATAACGGTCTCATTTCTTAGTATTTCTTCATCAAACGTTCAATATATACTCATCACGACAACATCGACATGACCATACTACAATATAAAGGTCACTGTCACACTGAAGATTTATTATATGCGTTAAATACTGATTTCTTCCTTCACGAGAAGTAGACTTAGTGAGGCCAGTTGGTCCAAATACTTTGTTATACTGACAAAGCGCTGACAGGTGACACATGTGTTCCTCGGAACAGCCGTCTAGTATCTTAATGCAGGGATTAAATGTGAACGTATTTAGAAAACCAAGAAAAAATAGCAGTGGCAGTCAATATCGAAACGTTCGATGAGGTTGCTCCTTCGGTTTTCTTTTGCACTTACTCTATTTTGGATATTAACTTTGAAATTACTCTTAACACACACAGTAGTGCGGTGCAAAACACACACAGCAGTGCCGTGCAAAGATTCAAAATAGCTGTTGTACCAATCACCTTACCCGAACTAAAATACCAGGTTGACGTAGTTTTTAAAAGTGTCTGTTTCTTTTCGGATTTGCAATAAAACAAATTCCGTTGTCCAATGCACATAGTTAGATGCTTATTTACGTTATTCTCCTGTACTGTGTCGTGTTCAACTGGACATGCACGCAAAACAAGTTATAGATTGTGTGCCATTATGATAATTAGAAAAACAATAGGGAAACTGACTATTTCACTAAAACGTGGATCATTAATCCAGAGACGGTCAATAATCAGCCTATGTAGTGCATGTGTTTAAGGACGTAAAATATCATATATAAAACAGTCATTACGAAATTAATATATGTGATACACATATGTTATAATCGGGATAAATTCCTACCATCTATTCATATAATACAAGAACTTGATTAGTATATAGTCTACTTATGCTAATTCGAATTTGGTTGATATTGCATATATGGGGTTGGGTAGTTTCGATTATGGCTGCTCTGTTGTATAACATTGGTGCATAGTAAGCATTTTGAGTTCTAACAGACAGTATACAATATATAACATATATTATACAGAAACTGTTTATTCACCAGTTATGCCGTTTTATTAATTGTTTGTGTTTTTACTTGGCTCCTGACACACATTAGTGTTTTCGTATCTATTTTGTTTTCATAAATGTTAAGGTCACAGAAACCCGATCTTAATAACGCTTTCTTCGTTTTAATTTATTTACTATTACTGACAAACTCGAATCTTTATACAAATATGTATCATTTTGCAACTGCGACCACTTTTGATTTTATGGTTAGTAGGTCAAATGTCAAGGTAAATGTGACCTGATCATAAGAAAATCTACAATCCAGGCTGTTATTCATGAAATATTTGACCTACATCGGACGGTCAATGTCAATGTCATATTGATCTTACACCTACGAGATGCTGTTAATATTGAACACCCTAGCTTAACCTTCTCTCTTGATTATGTTTCTTCAAAGGCGTCCTATTTTCATCATGTTCATTAGCTTACCCTTCTCTCTTGATTATCTTTTCAGGGTAATTATTAGCAAACGGGGCTATAATTTCCCGTTAGGCGGCGCTCATTTGTCTATTAAAATAGCATACACAACCATTGGCATTTTCGCTCATAATTGTATTTATAGAAAGCAATAACGCAATTATATATTTCATTGTTTTAATAACAACAACGGAGCTCTGTTATATTGCTGTTTTTCGGGGAACCTATCTTATCAAATAATTATTGTATTATACCATGTTGATAACAATAAAATAAACAATATGTTAAACCACCATTTTGACCATAAGGAAGATATTTACAGTTTATTTTCGAATTTGAAATAACTTAATAAATTGTGTGTCGATATGATAACTCTGAACACAAAAGGGACAATTACTATTTCACTAAAACATGGATTATTAAACCAGAGACGGTCAATAATCAACCTATGTCGTGCATGTTTGTATGAATGTAAAGTATCATCTAAAGAACAGTAAGTAGGAAATACATATATAAGTGATACACATATGTTGTAATCAGGTTCAAACTACGACCATCCTATTCTGGTAATATTTGAAATTGAATGTTATATATGTTACTTTTGCCAATTCAAATTTGTTTTATATTGCAGCTTTTCCAGGTAAGTTTCGTTTATGTTTACTCTCTTGTATAGCATTTTATTAAGTGTCTGTGTTTGCACTTGGCTCCTCAAACTTATTTGTGTTTTCATAGCTTTTTATCTTTTAATACATCCACATATTTAACTATTTTGGTATTTATGTTTAAGTAAAGAAGAACATATTACTTTAAACTGTAGGTTTGATATTACATCTATGAACATAAAGAGTGAAGAGACGTACTTGTTCACCGCTAATGCCCGATATATCCACAGTTAAGTTTTTATTGGCTCTAAGTAAAATTATAATGGCAACATACACTGGACAACACTAATACCTACTCCAGATAAACTTTATTTTGTATTTTTAAATGAAATGTGCAACTCCGATAAAATATCGTTCTGCGTTTTTATTGGACCATGATTTTTCATCTTTGCAACAGGAACTTTCGAAACGTAAATTTTAAGGCACGTCTTCAATGCAAGTTCTTCAGAGAGTGACTTATTATCAAATGTGTAAAGCTAGCCAATGCATGTATAAATAATACGGTGCAAAGCGTTGACGTGCACTGGCTGCATGTCAGTAATCTCTCTTGATTCTTTACGGTGTAAAGCTATTTTGTTGTTTCGCGGTTCTGCCTCACGGCCACAAAGTCATACATGATATTCAACTTATGTTCCACAGCAGGTGGTCTATATATGCTGTAAAATAAATGTATGCATATAAAGATTACGTCTTTAATATTTGAAAACACACATTTCATAATGATTTAAACATTGAAGTACTAAACTGTCACTCTGGTACGCGCAAACATATATAGTCATTTCTTACCTTCATACATCATATTGTATATCTGTCTATTGTCTGTGCTGATTCTAACGGCAGTATATCTCCACCATAAATAACTCCTTGTATTTACTCTCCCGAAACCAACGTTTCCCCAGTTGTATTCCGAGCCTCATCTGACCTTAACAGACATTTGTGTGGCGTTTTAGGGATAGAGGAACCCCTATAGTGAAAACGGGTGATTTTTTCAAGCATGTTCAACAGTGTTCGCGGCGTCGGGTCGAAATTGTACTATAAGTTAGCCTAACAAATCAACGCGGGGCTAGAGAGCGTGAATGGTAGCAAGTATCATTACCGTTCATGAACAGTCTAATCTAACAGCGGCTGCAATATTTTTAATATATTAACCGCGTTCGGCAATTTCAACATTTCTCCTTTCAGACACTTGTTTATTTTCCCTAATAATTTTAGGGGAGCATACAGCTGCTATTATGTCCGTCCGTCCTTCCGTCCGTCAGTCATGTTTTCATGCCCGCTCAACTTCATAGAAAGTATCAGTGTGATGTCTAGTAGCGCATACTGTCAGGGTGTTCCGGTTGAATCATTTTGAGGGAGTTACAGAACTTTAAATTTGTTCGAATCTGAAGTTTGTTTGCTCAACTCCTCCTCTTACATTTATCATCCGATGTTCATGAAATTTCATGGAAAATAGCAGTATGATTCGTGTTGCAAATAGTGTCAAGCCGTTAGGAATGAGATATTGAAATAAATATTTATGATTAGGTAGCTTATATAAACATAAACTTGGCATTGCATTTGAGATCAGTGGGGTCAAGGTCAAGGTCAATGTTACTAAAAATAGAAACAATTGTTATTGCTCAATAATTGTAGTTAAAAGTGAGATATTATAATGAAACTTTATGTGTAGGTAGCTTGTATAAAAAGAAAGCTTGGGATTGCAATTGGGGTCACTTGGATCAAGGTCAAGGTCACTGGTACTAAAAATAATACAAAATTTTAATACGAACTTTAATTTCGAATAGGTGGTTCTGAGCCTTAGTTAATTTGGATATGTTGTCTGCTATTTAAATTAGTATTTTGGCTGTAACTTATGATACGCAGGCTTTGTATCGTCTTCTCCCAATTAAATTCCAGTTTCCTTATTTCGCCCATTGCTTTCTCGTTTAGTGCACGTAAAGCATTTTGATAGAAAATGGGACCATACGCTTCTGGCCATGGAATTGTATGACAATTGTATGACAACACCTCATTGAATGTCCCATGTTTAACGTCTTATGAAATGGCTCAAATGTTCCTACTGTTGCCATTTTAAAGATAGAGTTCTGTTCAACCCGGGGCCAGTGTGTGTGAACGATAGTAAACATTTTCACACTCTTAATCAAACCGGGATTGCAATACACGTTTTTTTTGCATTGATCATGTTCAACGATTTCCAAATTTCTCATTTCATACTCTTTTTATATGAACATTGTACATATATGTAATTAAAATACTAACATACAAACTTATATGAGTAATATTTATTTCTATCCAAACCATGACAGTTCAATGTATTCTTTTAACGTGTTTAACCAGTAAAAACTTATCAAATATCATTAACATATGTATCTCACAATATTATCTACCGCGGAAAGAGAGGGAATATGTTAAATGTAGGCGTATGTGCGTCCATGTTTCCGTGTATTCGTTCGACACACAATCCTTTCATTTATGGTGTTGCTGAAGAAGTTTGCGACGCTTTCATGTAAATAGTAAAATATGAAATATTATACCATTTTTTAAATTTCAACAAGTAAAAAAGACGTGCCTAAAACGGTATTCAAATCCACGGTCTTTGGCTTATCATGCCATGGCGCAATCTCAGATCTAGAAACACACGGTTAATTTTGAAATAGATTGTTCATGACATAATTGTACCTATCATAATACAATTGTTTAATAGTTAAGACAGGGTATGAGGTGTCTTAACCTTTGATAGAATTTCAACACAAATTAAGTGGACTTTGACGATACGATATTTTATGAATAACGTTTAAACTTAAGATGATTTGTAAGAAGAAATCTAAGAAAGTAACCGCACTTGGGGTACATTTATTTGAGACGTATCTAAAGAAACCTTATAAATACGGGCCCAGTTATAACATTTTATTTTCACTTGCACATGACCATTTTCAAGAAAATTGTGTAGTTGTTAGTATCATTTGTATACGTGGAGACCTATATGAAAATAGTACCCCCAGCGAAACCATAACATTCAAACCCATGAAACTTCATCGATGCTTGCCTAGATAAGAGGTAGAACCCAATTGTATTTTAATCTCTCATCTTCATAAACAAAATCCACCACGTTTCCTAATTATCTCAAAGTTATAGCAGTACTAAAATGTAGTATATGCATATTAATATAATTACTCTTAACATAAGCATCTGTTGGGCTGATAACTAATTGGGATTCAGATGTACAACCTGCATCTGTCCCGCGTAATTGGGATAATATAACGCCATGGTCATTACATATACTGTAACTAAGCTGAAATACACAATGGGAGTTAACTGTTTCACGTATGAATGGGTATCCACATGTGTTTATCGTAAATAAAATGTCTATGGATTTAATAGGTCAACGTTAAAGGTCACCATGGCACTATGTGGGAATACACATTCCACGTGATAACTTCAAAATCATCCCCCCCCACACTCATAAAACTTTATAATTGCATTGTCTTTTGTAAGAAACGGAAACCTATTATTGTGATGTCAGTATATCAGGTTAAGGTTGTCATGACCGTACATGATTTAAAGTACAAACTTTCCACAAAATAACTGCAGGTCAATATTATTAAAACTGTCTGATATATACATATATTTTACAAACGAAACAAACAGTTCAAAGGATTCTAGTTAAGGGAAATGTGAAGTTTTACGCTTTTCATAACATAAATATATTTTAGGCGTATGCGTTATTTCAATACTTATTATCATAAACATTTGGATTACGTATTACACATAGACATGAATTAAAAGTAAACATTTCAAATTGCAACATTATATCGTATTGAATCAATTTAAGTATATTTCAACGATTTTAACACGTGAATTACCAACATAACTCACAATGAAGAATTATTCATATAAAATATACAACTATTTTATGCATTTGCACGAACCATTTTTGTATCACTACTCAATATAAAATCGACCTAGAAAACACTTTAGGGTAATAACCAACCACTATACAAACTATACTCCTCACAATAAGTTAAGGACCGTAGGAATATTTCTCCATATGCTTACCATTTGCTTACCAGTGAAACTGACTACAGACCATTTTCAAACGGTTACACAGAATATGTAAGAAATGTTGAACTGATCATCGTCAGGTCTGCTGCAATAGATGAAAGAACAACATGTTGATATGCAAGTTTCTGTTAATTAAAAAGAGGCCGAGATCTTTGATACTTTCTAAAAATCATTAATTTGCCCCAAAACAGCAATACTAAAACAAAGATATAAAAATCGAAAAGGAAAAGTAGCATTCAAAGATGACACTCAACCACAAACACACACAGAAAACAAGAACAACTTTAAAGATGAATAAAAGGTCAAATAAAACATCACAAACACACAAGGGTTGAAAATAGGATCACCGTCTTGGAACGGTCAGTGGCAAAAAGGCAGCTGGGGGTTTAAATCAGGTTCTAGGGTGCACCAAGCCTCACACTTACCTTACTGCATCCCAATAAAACAATGTAAATAAAGAAGTCTCCGCCATAAGCTATTCTCTAACCAACAAGGCAGCACTAATCATGTTAATAGGCAATATAAGTAAAACACAAAGATGCTCGTGTATATATAAATACAAAAAACAATAGCCTAGAAAGCCACAAAGAAGGTACTCAATAACTTGGCAGAAGCCATAGCAACAAGAGAACAAACAATTGAAGGCACGACAAGACAAGATTGCAGACAAACATCAAACGTCATCGTCCTTTTGGGCTTTAGGTAGACGTCATCATAGTGTCCACAGCCTGTCCGATCATCGCATAATTAAAAAGGAAAGCATAGTGGCGAACTGTAAATGGGTCCAAAACCAAGCATGCAGTGTGTTGCACAATGATAGGGTCATAACCTCTTTTGATAAACCATTTAACAAGTTTAACAAAGATAGTATGAAAGTGATCATGATCAAGGATCCTACGAAGTTTGTAAATCACGTCACCATAGTCAAGTCATGTTTTGATAGTCCTTGTCGCTGAAGAGTTCTTAAATTACTTTTATATTTAGAAAGAAGATCAGGGTTACGATAACACAATTGTGCACATGTGTTACGAAGTTTATAGTAAAGGTAACCCTGTTGGAGTCGCTTTTCAGTTTTACAAAGATTACGAATATTAAAATCCTCAAATCGAGTACAAACTCTAGAAAAACGGATAAGTGGGGAAACGTAGACTCCATAAGAAGTTGCTCGGGGAACATCCCCATCTAAATGGAGATAATTAACAATATCAAAACTGAAAGCATCTCTCTTGCCTTATATTTTGCTGATTTTTTCACCATTTCAATAGAGAGATGTAAATCGAGAAAAGACGCGTTAGTATCAAACATGTTTTGTCAATTTACTAATTACGTTTAATCACTACCAATGGAACTATGGACGCTACATTTGAAATTTTCCCGAAATTGACCAACCGTTGACAGTTAAAATGGATATACCGAACAGTTTTTAAAAAATCGCTGTTTTTTATTCCATCCAAAATTAATTATCTGTAGAGTTATTCTTAAGAAAATAGTGATAGATGTTTGCTAAGGAATCAAAAGTCATGAAAATAATTCGAAATAACATTTTTGGGTGAGAAAAGGCATTTTATTGAAATTTCAAAATCTGAATTTTCAAATTATCTTTTTTTGGTGTAAATTTTCCTAAATAATACAGAAACACGAAACAGTTTCCAGTTTTGGAATGCAATGTGTATTTAAACTTGTACGATGATGCAAACTTTAATCTTATTGAAATAAAGAAGGGATGGTCCTTAACTTATTTTGAGAAGTATATTTACCATGGCAACTATTTTTTAGTATTGGTGCAGTTGTTACAATAACACCTGTCAGTTAACATAGGTTGTGGTGATCTCCGTACTTGATTAATAGTCTCCGTACTTGATTAATAGTACGGTATAACATAGGTTAAGCAACATTTATACTGCCTTCAAGTGGTCGTTATTGATCTAAAAAGGATTATTTCCTCCAAAGAAACGTGAGAAAATGCATAGTTTTACACATTATTTTGTGGGCGAGACTTGTCAATAATGATGCATTTTTAAGAAACATAATTAAATGTTACTTAATGGTTCATCAACACATATTAGGCTATTTAAGGCCAATCCTAGACAGAGAGAGAGAGAGATAGACAGAGAGAAAGAGAGAGAGAGAAAGAGAGAGAGAGAGAGAGAGAGAGGGAGAGGGAGAGGGAGAGACGGAGACGGTGGGGGGGGGGGGTTAGGGCATGGGGGGAATAATGCATTCCCTATTTATACTAATAAATAGATTCCGATGATTCTTTAACGTGCTCGTAATAAAACAATCCGGTTCAAGGGACCGCCCGGTTTACGTCCCCATCCGACGGACGAGGGTAAGGGGAATTGAAAAGACGTACTTGTTCACCGCTAATGCCCGATATATCAACAGTCAAGTTTATATTGGCTCTAAGTAAAATTATAATAGCAACATACACTGGACAACACTAATATCTACTCCAGTTAAACTTTATTTTGTATTTTTAAATGAAATGTACAACTCCGATAAAATAATTATCTGTCTGTGTTTTTTTAGGACCATGATTTTAAATCTGTGCAACAGGAACTTTCGAAACGTAAATTTTAAGGCACGTCTTCAATGCAAGTTCTTCAGAGAGTGGCTTATTATCAAATGTGTAAAGCTAACCAATGCATGTATAAATAATACTGTGCAAAGCGTTGACGTGCACTGGCTGCATGTCAGTAATCTCTCTTGATTCTTTACGATGTAAAGCTATTTTGTTGTTTCGCGGTTCTGCCTCACGGCCGCAAAGTCATATATGATATTCAACTGATGTTCAACAGCAGGTGCATTGTCTATATTTTGTAAGATAAATGTATGCATGCAAAGATTACGTCTTTAATATTTGAAAACACACATTTCATAATGATCTAGACATTGAAGTACTAAACTGTCACTGTGGTACGTGAAAACATACTCTTAGTCATTTCATACCTTCATACATCATAGGTATATTGTATATATGTCTATTGTCTGTGCTGATTCTAACGCCAGTATATCTCCACCATAAATAACTACTTGCATTCACTCTCGCAAATACAACGTTTCCCCAGTGATATTCCGAGCCTTATCTGACCTTAAAAGACATTTGTGTGGCGTTGTAGGGTTAAAGGAACCCCTATAGTGAAAACCGGTGGTTGGATTACTGAAAAAAACACAGTCAAGCATGTTCAACAGTGTTTGTGGCGTCGGGTCGATTTTGTACGATGATTTAGCCTATCAAATCAGTGAGGGGCTAGAGGGCGGCGTGAATGGTAGCAAGTATCATTACAGTTCATGAACAGTCTAATCTAACAGCGACTGCAATAATTTTAATATATTAACCGAGTTCGGCAATTTCAACCTTTCTACTTTCATACACTTGTTTATGTTCCCTGATATTTTTAGGGGAGCATATAGCTGCTATTATGTCCGTCCGTCCTTCCGTCCGTCAGTTCTGTATTCATGCCCGCTCAACTTCATAGGAAATATCAGTGTGATGTCAAATAGCGCATATTGACAGAGTGTTCCGGTTGAACAAAACAAAATAAAATTCTTTAAAATAAAAAAATACGATTAAACCAACTTTTTGACCAGAACGATGATGTCAGCATGTCTGATTATAGTACATATATCTAGAATAAAATAGATGACTCCAAGAACAACACACCGATTGTGTCAACAAAAGTCATTATATGAACACGTTTACTTGATATAGTTTATCAACATCATCAACGAAATGACATTTGTGTGTCCCCTTTTCGGCGGAAAATGCTATACATAGGGATCACTTTGTTGTCCGTCCGCGTCAGTCCTTCCGTCCGTCCGTCCTTCAATCCGTTAGTCCGTCACGAAAACTTAACGTTGGCTATAACGTTCTCATTTCTTAGTATTTCTTCATCAAACTTTCAATATAATAATATACTCATCATAATAACATCGACATTTCCATTTTAAAATATAAAGGTAAAGGTCACACTGAAGGTCATTATATGGGTTAAATACTCAGTGTTTTCTTCACGAGAACGTAACGTTGGCTATAACTTTCTCATTTCTTGATAATTCTTCATCAAACTTTCGATAAAGTTATATTCTTCAGGACAACATCGACGTGACCATGCTAATATATAAGGTCAAGGTCACACTGAAGGTCATAAATACTTATGTTTTTCTTCACGAAAACTTAACGTTGGCTATAGCTTTCTCATTTCTTGATATTTTTCATCAAACTTTCAATATATACTCATCATGACAACATCGACATGACCATACTACAATATAAAGGTCAAGGTCACCCTGAGATCATTATATGCGTTAAATACTGATTTCCTTCTTTACGAGAAGTAGACTTAGTGAGGCCAGTTGGTCCAAATACCTTGTTATACTGACAAAGCGCTGACAGGTGACACACGTGTTCCTCGGAACACCCGTCTAGTGTCTTAATGCAGGGCATTCCTTATTTATACTAAGTAATAGATTCCGATGATTCTTTAACGTGCTCGTAATAAAACAATCCGAGTCATTGGATCGCCCGGTTTACGTCCCCATTCGACGGACGAGGGTAAGGGGAATTGTCTCGCTAAAGAATAAACCGTCGAAACTAACTGGCGCCTATGAGACTTGGACTCAGGTCCCTGGAAACAGTTTATCTCCATTTTATATGTATTAGTTAATCCGTTTTAACGCGCGTGTGTGCTAGATATTCTGTAAAGTTTTAATGTTTGAATTGCTATGAAGTTGCCCGCTCGTTAATAGGCAAATATTCCGTCTGTTAGAAATAAAACATGTACGGATATCGTATACGCATTACAATATTTGCTCTCCTTTCCAATGTCTGGCTAATGGAATTGATATTTAAGTGAAGTTAAATGCACGAAAAATCGCCGAACGTTTGTTAACGCGAAAAAGGAATTCGTAAGCTCTACCGTTACTATGTAGTGGCAGTGGTTTTATGTTGGTAATTAGATTGTCTCTGCTTTTTGCATCAGCATGTTTTTAAGTTTATAACAATACCACCGGAAAACATTAAATCATCTTTAGCACTAATCACCCTATTCAAATTATAATGTATGTCTATCAGTATTTATTATTTTTAACATCAATTTATATTATTATACCTCACGTTTACATTCCTGTATAACTTGCCCATACCATTAGCGTGAAGCAAGTTTTACTGTTTATCTGTTATCAATGTTTACTATCACACCATTGTGACGTCACCGGAAGTATAAAAATAGGTTTTGGGTTTTTCAAATACGACACGCTTTGCGCAATTGTAAATCGTTGGACGCTTATTAAAATAGGCTACAGTTGAAGTTATTTCAATCGCAAGACGCTTGATTTACCAAACGACAATAAAAAAATATGGCGAGAATATAAAATATTGTTAAAATATTGATATAATGTTTAAAATAAATAGTAAAAGATAGTCATCTTTATTTCTATTACTTTAAATCAAAACTGGTATAAAAATATAAATTTGAAAAACAAACATATTTTTCATTGTTTTTAGTCCCCTCATATATTTAAATTTTAATCAAAACAATTTTTGTTCGGTATAATAAAAATTTGGTTGACAATATCCACTGTCACCCTCACTGGGATGCAATATTTATTTACTCTTATTTTTTTTTATGTTGAGAAGAAAATGTTCTGAATAAAGACATAAATGGAACCATTTGAGTTTTACATCTTGATTTATTTTAAATGTTGCAGCAAATATGTTATTCCAATTTAGGTTTTTATTATTAAATTCTTCATTCCATTCTATTATCGCTGATGGGGTTATTTTTTTTTATAAGCATTGAATCATTAATATCTTTTAACATGTTTGATAGATGAAACGCGATTATAGAATTTGTACCTTTGCAAGGATAAAGTGAGAACTTGTATGAACGTAGCAGCCTTTTAATTGATGCTACAACACCTTCATATTCTAGAAAATTAGTTTTTACCTCATAGGTTTCTTTAAAGACTTTAAATGATAACAAGTTACCGCTTACATCAAGCAAGTCATTGATGAAAAAAATGCCTTTCGAGAACCAATGGTATAAATCAATAGTTGAGCCTCCGACCTTTAAATCTTCATTGTACCATAACGGAACACCATGAAACTGATGCCATGATGTTGGTGAAAATTATGAAATAAGACTTAAAAAAAAGCAGTCAATATCAATCATTCTTAAACCACCTCGTCTTTTATCTTGATATATAACTTGACGTTTGACTTTATCTTTTTTACTACCCCACAAAAAGTTGAAAAATAATGTTTTTAGTTCATTTATTACACTTTGATGGGGGTTAGGTATTGATGAAATTAAATGATTTATTTTTTGAAGTGGCTAGACTCTTTATTACGGTAATTTTACCTATTGGTGAGAGGATCCTTTTTGACAAGCTACTCAAGAGTTTCTTTATATCTTCAGTTTTACTTTTATAATTAATAGTACATATTGTGTCTAGGTCTACAGAGAATTTAATTCCTAAAAGAGTAAAGGAGTCATGTTCCCAACATAGTTCATATTCTCTGCAAATTTTCATATTACATCTTTTTCTACAGCCTATCCAAATAACCTTAGTTTTATCTAAGTTCATATTAAGGCCGGATACTCTTGCATAAAATGTTAAAGTTTTAAGAGCGTGTCTTAGAGATTTTTCTGAACCATCTAGTATTACTGTAGTATCATCTGCATATTGCGAAAGTATATGTTCTTTGGAACCTATTCTTAAGCTTTTATAATTATATTATTCCTTATCAAGACAGCCAGTATTTTCGCGCACAGAATGAATATATATTGAGAGAGCGGGTCGCCCTGACGATAGCCTCCATGTATAGAAAACCAGTCTGAGAGGTGGCCATTTACTATAACACATGATTCAATATTGGTGTAAAATACTTTTAAAAATTGGACCAAAATTGTAGAAATCAAGTTCTTCAAAAATAAAGTCCCAAGCAAGTGGATCAAATGCTTTTTCAAAGTCGATCAAAAGGAGCAGTCCATGTAGATTGTATTTTTCAGCATAAAACATAATATCATATACCAATCTGGTATTTTCTCCCATATATCGCCCAGCTAAGAAGCCAGTTTGATCTTTATGAATTAATGATTGTAAAACAAGTTTTAGTCTTCTAGCTATACATGCAGATGCTAACGTATGACACATTTAAAAGAGATATTGGACGCCAGTTCTTTAGATATAATTTATCTTTATCTCCTTTTGGAATGCATGTAATAACACCCTGTCTTTGTGAAATTACGAGGGTGCTTCAAAAAGTTCTGTCACTAGGCATATATCCTTTGAACTGGATATTACACTGAGATAAAGTAGTGTAATTATAGTACTACCGGGTTCTCTCTCGTAAATTCCACAACAAAAATGAAAAATATCCGGTTATTTATACCCCTGAATTACCTCCCCCTACCACACCTTTTGGATACTGGCATCTCTGAAAATGTCCTTGTTATATAACGTTGTTAAAAATAGTTGAATAATTCTATGCTTTTAAATTTTCTTGTACGTCATCTGTTGTTATTCGCCCATAATCCACGAAAATGGTTGTCGGGAATTCGGAAAGGTCTTGCTGCAAACCAAATATGAGTGAATGCATATCCCTTAATTTTAGCAGAAATAACACTGATTTTCTTCATTTTGTTTACGGAAATGTTATACTATCTTTTAAATGTCGTAATTATTCTCACAGTATTAATATGTTTTCATATTTCTTTACAAATCCTAGTCCTTCAGTTTTTAAATTAAATATTCAACACATTATTGTAGACTTTTGTACAATGTTTAGTGAAAATATTGATCATCCAAAAACGTAATTTCAGAAGACTGCCCTTCCATTTAATGTCTACTTATCATTAAATTAATTTTACACTTTTTAATTTCTAAGACAATGCCTTTTCATCTACCATGCTTAAATTCTGAATCTTGTAATGCACATATATAAGTGGTAATATATGAGAAATTTCAAAGGTCTTCGACAAGTACTTAAAGAGAAACAGGCATTTAAAAAAGTAACAATTAACATACCTGAAAAAAACGCAGGACGAAAATGCCTCAGTATGTATAAGTGATGTGTATTAAATATTCCATAACTTTCGTCATACAAAAGATATAGCATTCATTTTACCATCAATGGAATGGTAATAAAACCCTCTTTCATTTTGTACCATACATCAACACTCATAATGAGCATATAATTGTTAAAACGCGTTAGTGACAGAACTCATTGAATGACCCTCGAAATATACTGCCCAGTAATAAAACCTTAATTAATTGACCGTAGAACAAATTGACCGATATCTGAACAGAAAAAATTGTAGAACTCTACTGTAAAACCAGAATTTCCTGGGCTCTTGTCATTTGACATTTGTTTCAAACTTTGAAGTATCTCCTCATATTTAATATCTGATTCAAGTGTGTGCTTAGTGTTTCATCTTACTTAGGGATTTTACAGTTTGAAAATAGATCGTTTTAGTCAACTGCCTCAGTCGGATGATGAGAATATATTTTTTTTTATAAAAAATTCTTTGTTTCATTTATAATACCGTGCTGAGATTTGATAATAGTATTGCCTTTAGACATTAGACTTGACAGACACTTTGAAGTAAACATTTTATTTTCTAGATTACAAAAATACTTTGACATTTTTTCTCCCACTTGAATCCACTTTGCTCTTGATCTTATTTTAATACCCTCCATCTTTTTTCTCTTATCTCATAAAGTTCTTTTCTGTTACTTTCAAGTAATGAGTGATTAATATTGATATCTTTCTCTAATGTATCTATCATATGCTATAAGGTTTTGCTCACGTTTATCTTCTGTTTTTTTTACATGCGAAGAATATGCTGTAGTTTTTCCTCTAATTTCCATTAACAGTACATCAAAGAAGAGTTGATCATTTATATTTAAGATAAGATCTTTATCGCAAACACCACTTATATTAGGATCTTTTGCATATTGCTGTTTAGTCTTTTTTTATAGTTTCTTTAATTTCATGTACATATTTTTCATCTTTTAAAAGAGAGTTATTCATTTTCCAATAAGAATATATGTTACACAAGGTATACAATGTTTCAAAACATTTATTCTAGAGCGTTACTCGAACACTGTTTAAGTATTCTAGAACCTAAGTGTAATCAAAACTGCTGGAGTTAACTCCATGACAGTTGGTATAAATATAAAGCGTAACAAGAGAATTGCGACATTTGGTGAATTTTTACGACTTAATTTATGTTCATGATAACTGCACGAAACTTGCTCCAAAGCTAAAGCACAATACGATCGAGTACATACCACAATTGTCGTAATTCTTTGTTGGTAATTGTGAGCTTCTTCTTTCGGAGTAAGAGCTATATAGGAATCACCTTGTATGTACATGTATGTCTGTCTCAACGTACGTACATAATGCTTTCCTGTCATATGATATATCACGGAGTTATGCCCCTTTATTGTGTGCGCAACATTCAGCTTTCATCCGAATGAAATGAAACTTGATATGCACCTCTGGCATGAGGTGAGCATGCGTATATTGTCAGGCTTTCCTATTAGATGATTTCATATTGAGTAATGCTCGTGTTTAGCTCTACTGGCCAACGGCCAGCAGAGATTATGGGATGCCGAGTTGTCCGTCGTCCGTCCGTTGTCCGTCGTCCGTCCGTCCTTCGTCCGTTGTTAACTTTTGTCTCGTTAAGACGATAGGGCCTTCATTTTCATCCGATCTTTACCAAACCTTAACAGGTTGTTAATATTAATAAAAGCTCGGATGAGTTCGAAAACCAGCCAGATTGGACAAGTAACAGCAGAGTTATGGCCCTTGATTTAGTTAAAAATGCTATATTGCTAAATTTTGCCTCGTTAAGACGATAGGGCCTTTAATTTTCATCCTATCTTTACCAACCTTTACCACATTGTTAATATCAATGAAAGCTCGGACAAGTTCGAAAACCAGCCAGATCGACACCAGTAACAGCGGAGTTATGGTCCTTGATTTAGTTAAAAATGCTACATTGCTATATTTTGCCTCGTTAAGATAATAGGGCCTTCGTTTTTCATCCTATCTTTACCAACCTTTACCACATTGTTAATATCAATGAAAGCTCGGACAAGTTCGAAAACCAGCCATATCGAACTAGTATCAGCGGAGTTGTAGCCCTTGATTTACTTAAAAATGCTATGTTTTGCATCGTTAAGACGATAGGGGCTTCATTGTTCGTCCAATCTTTACCAATCTTTATCAGATTGTTAGTGTTGTTGAAAGCTCAAACAAGTTTGAAAAACAGCCATATCGGACCAGTAACAGCGAAGTTATGGCCCTTGATTTAGTTAAAAATGCTATATTTTGTCTCGTTAAGACGATAGGGGCTTCATTGTTCATCCGATCTTTACCAAACTTGATCAGATTGTTAATATCAATGAAAGCTTAGACAGGTTCGAAAACCAGCCATATCGGATTAGTAACAGCGGAGTTATGGTCATTGATTTACTTCAAAATGATATATTTTGTCTCGTTAAGACGATAGGGCCTTCATTTTTCATCGGATATTTACCAAACTTCATCAGATTGTTAATGTCTATGAAAGCTTGGTCAGGTTCGAAAAACAACCAGATCGGCCCAGTAACAGCGGAGTTATGGCCATTGATTTTGTTAAAAATGCTGTAATTTGCCTCGTCGTACGATAGGGCCTTCATTTTGCTTCTGATCTTTGCCAAATTTTACCAGCTTTTACGACTGTCTTTTTTATATTATTATTAATTTTATTTTAATTATTATTATTTTTTGATTTTATTTTATTTTTTTTTTATTTTTTTTTTTTATTTATTATTTTTTATTTTTTTATTTTTTTTTAAAATTATTATTTTTATTTTTTTCATATTTGTTTTTTTTTTGAAATTATTCCTTTTGATATTTCTATATATATATATATTTTTATTTTTTTAAGCTCTATGTTGGACCAGTCGGACCAGTCACAGAGGAGTTATGGCTCTTGATTTTGTTAAAAATGCTATATTTTGCCTCGTTAATACGGTATGGCCTTCATTTTTCTTTCATGATTCTTTAGTTATGGCCCTTGATTTAGTTAAAAAGCTGTTTTTTGCCCAAAACTTCCAAAAAAACGTAAATGGCAGTCACTCGCTTGATTGATGTTATAAGAGCCATGTTAGCAAGTAGAGCGTCCACAGGCCCTCTTGGGCCTCTTGCTTCGATTTAGTTTATTTCTAATATATTTTTACGGCGAATGCATTTTTTGTGCGCGAAACTCCTCCTACTGTTTCCATCTGATTTAAATGAAATGGTAAAAAGCTGAGACATGAGGTGGACATGCGCATGCAGACGGGCTTTGCTTTCTGATATTTTTAATCAGTATTTAAAGTCATATGTTTGCGTTAAGGACACTCTAAGAAACTGTATGAACTAGAAACTTCAATTTTCGATTATATTTGTACATTTGCTATAACAAGTAGATATATGTAGCATTCAAGGACAACAGTCAACAAAATCCTTGCATAGAAACAAACAATAATTACACAGATGAATAAAAGGCAACATATGCATCACGACCATAAAGGGTTGAAACTAGGACTGTCAGTGGAAAAAAAAATGGGGGTTAATCCAGGTTCTATGGTGCAACAAACCTCACTCTTACCCTATTGTCATCTCAATAAAACAGGACAGTGTAAAGAAATATATCACCGCCAGGTTATATTCTCTAACAAACAAGGCAGGATTAAAAGGCAATATAAGTACACGTATAACACTCTTACATTTAAGTTTTGCGACATTTATGTTACTTTCTCAGGAATTGTATGCACTAGATACGTCAACATTTCGTTATAATTGTTTCTCTGGTAGATCGCGTCAGCATTCAAGATGTGCTTCAACATTTAAGTTTTTATAGTGTTATTTTTACTGGTCCTTTGGGAACAGCGAGCCCAATATAGGTTGCTTTGACGTAGAATACCGATTAAGCCGATGCTAGGGGGCGTGAATGGTGGAAGTCTATGGACTAGAGACTTCACATAGTTTGATTATATTCGTATCGTTGCTAGTACAATTCAACGTGACACCAATAGCGGTTGTGACCTTGGCCTGGAAGACCAAGGCAGACAACTTAGTGATTTATAAGAACCATGGTGATTTAAACTCAATGTTTATGAAATGCAATCTATATATACGTGTGACTAGTAGTCAATTTACATTGGTAATAAGGGCAACATTGATTTGCATTAAGTTATATTTACCTCAATTCACATGCAGAAGATTTGTTTCAAAGTAGTCTGTATTCATTGATATGTTTGTTTGTGTTACAAGCCAATAGCTGTAAAAAAAACTAAAATTATGCTTATACCTGTATTTTCTGAACATGTAGTTAATTTTTAGTTAAACTTGGTATCAAGTAAAAGTTCATCTAATTCCTGCAATATGAAGATACCTTGAAGTAACTATACATACATAGATGATATTTCTGATTATCTGTGGTAACTGTGTCCTAACATGTCTCAAACGTTCACAGACACAATAACAATGCTTAGAGGTGAAGGATGAAATATACCCGTTCTGCAGCTCTAAAGAACAAGGGCTTAGAGATGCATAATTTAATGATGAAAATTCCCATCCTGAAGCTTTAAATCGCAAAGCATTAGAGCTGAATGATGAAAGATACCTGTAATGCAGCTCTAAAGCGCAATGCGTTTGCGTTGGATGACAAAATATACCTGTTGTACAGCTCTAAAGCGCAATGATTTAGTGATGAAGGATAACATATATCCCTTTGCAGCTTTAAAGCGCGATGCCTTAGTTACGAAAAATGACAAATTCCCGGTATGCGGTTCTTACACGCAATGCCTTAGTGAGAATGATAAAAATGAACACATTTTGCGGTGCTAAAGCATCTGGCTTTATATAAAGGATGCAATTTACCAGTTCTGCAGCTTTAAAGCTCACAATCTAAGAGACAAAGGATAAACATGTCACTTTGCAGCTCTAAAGCGCAAGGTCTCTTGAAAGATGAAGGATGAATATTCCCATTCTGCAGCTCTGAAGTGCAATCCCCTCGATATACCCATTCTGCAGCTCTAAGTCGCAATACCTTAGTGATGAAAGACGAAATATACATGTTCTGCAGCACTAAAGCTCAATACCTTAAGGATAAAGAATGAAAGGTACCTATTCTGCAGCTCTTACTTAACGTCTCACACCACAATTAATTTTCCATAGGGTCCCATTGTAATGTTTTTGTTCGTGGCATAGAGATAAACAACATTAATTTTACGAAATGCATTTAAGTTTTAATTCTTCATTGACCCAATATCTGCATTTTAAAACAAAATTAACAAATATTTATCATATTGAACTTTTTTTAATTTCATGTTTGCGTGACATCTATTAAAATATTTGGACAAAAATACAACCCCGTGGTGATTAGACCCATGATTTGTAAAATGAGGCAGAGTTATTATTATTATTACCCGCGTGTGTAATTTTAGTGTGGTTTTTTTTTCAGCAAATATGCAATAATGGTTGATGTGTTATGTTTGTCAACACAATTTTTTTGTGTTTGATAAGCTAAAGCTACGGACACTGTCTCTTTTAATACCGAGCGACTGTGAAGACTGAAATCTGAATGGCTAATCGTAAGGTCAATCTGAAGTGACCTTCAATGCAGTGTTGTCAGATATGTAGTAGCTGAGAGTATCGTAGTGTGATAAAGGGGCTGATTTTAATGAGATTATACTATTGGACAAATAAGAGATCTTATGCAGTTAACTCGGCGTCGAAATCGGCGTCAGCATCGGCGTCCCAGTCCACATCGAGCTCTGCATGTAAGCTATGTTTAGAGGTGTAGATCTATTACATTTCTTGTCCTGGCTCAATTAATTTTGGCCTTGAGCTTTCTGATAGTAGTATCTTAAGTACCGCATAAGTAAGTTTGGTTCATATACCCCCTGGTCTCCGATGGAACTCAAATTATGAAATCCCTTAAATTTAACGTTAGAGCTGTGTTTACAGATCTGTATAGCTTGCATTTCTTGTTCAAGCTGATTTTTTAAAATAATTCTGTGTTTTTTTGTTTATTTATTCTTACACCTATAAATCCACCAATACTACACCCGGACCCACCCCCTCGCATACACACCATCAAAAGTCTTTTCAATGGCTACACTGCTATATATTCTATTGGATATAATGGACGTACCCGTGTATTTTAGTAAGCAGGATCATTATAAAATGTTCGATGATACGTGTGGTCATTTATTTAAAAAGAAAATTAACGATAGAAATTGCAATTCCGATTGGAATACGCAACCATGGTATGATTCGACATGTAAAGAAAAGCAGTGCGAAGTTTATGAAAAACTAAACTATTTCAGAATTAACAAAACCGATGAAAACAGACACTGTTTAACGAAAGCTCGAACTGAATATAAAAATATCATTAGAAACAAAAAACGTGAGTTTGATAAAAAACAAACAAAACGATTGGAAAACATGCGTTACAAAAATGCGAAAGAGTACTGGAAAATGTTAAAAGGTTTGTCAACACCAAATAAATCAAAGTCGCTAAAGGCGTCTCATTTTGCAGAATATTTCAAGTCAATAAATAATCCAGAATCGGCTTTTTTTCAACCAGATGAAGATGTTATACTTTTTAATGAAAGATATCTTAATGGTGAAAAACAAATCATGTTTGAAGAATTAGATCGCAAAATAACACACGGTGAAATAAGCAAAGCATGCAGGGAATTAGGTTTAAACCGTTCAGGAGGGCCAGATCTTGTCATTAACGAAATTTTTAAGTATGGGATCAACTATTTAATTGGTTATTTAAGTAAATTGTTGAACAACATCTTAGACATGGGCTATTTTCCAGGAAAATGGTCAGAAGGTTATGTCATACCATTGCACAAAAAAGGGGATGTTAATAAACCGGAAAATTATAGAGGCATAACTTTACTTAATACTTTGGGAAAACTTTTTACAAGGATTTTAAACAATAGATTAAACGAATGGGCGGATAAATACCAAGTTTATATAGAAGCACAAGCTGGTTTTAGAAAACATATGGGAACTATTGATAGTATATTTATTGTACACGGTGTAATATCCCATTTGTTGAATGATAACAAAAAAATATATGTCGCCTTTATTGATTTTACCAAAGCCTTTGATTTTATTGTAAGAGATATTTTATGGTATAAACTCATAAAGACTGGGGTTAGAGGAAAAATCTTAGAAGTTATTAAATCTGTGTACAAAAATGTAAAATCACGTGTTAAATATGAGAATCAGTTGAGCGAAGCGTATACATGTTTTCTGGGAGTCGCTCAGGGTGAATGTCTGTCACCTTTTTTGTTTTTCATGTATCTGAATGACCTTGAAGAAGCTTTTATTTTAAAAGGATATACGGGAATTGATATGGGTATGTTAAAGTTGTGTTTACTTCTTTACGCTGATGACATAGTTATCTTTTCAGAAAACGAGAGCGGTTTACAGGATGGTTTAAATATGTTGAATGATTATTGTATTAAATGGAAACTTACAGTAAATGTGAATAAAACAAAAGTTATGGTGTTTAAAAAAGGTGGGAGAAACAGAAGAAATATACATTTTATCTATAATGGTTCACAACTTGACATTGTCAACAAATTTACGTATTTAGGGATAGTTTTTACAGCTGGTGGGTCTTCCAGTGAAACCCACGAGGCACTAGCGGGACAAGCTTTCAAAGCAATATACAAATTAAAATCATATGTGTATAAATTTCATGATATATCTGTGAGTCATATGTTAGATTTATTTGATAAACTAATTTTACCTATTTTGAACTATGGGGCTGAAGTGTGGGGGTTTTCAGAGGCTAAAGTAATCGAACGAGTTCGTTTACAATTTTGTAAACATTTATTAGGAGTAAATTTCAAACTCAAAACGATTTTATTTATGGAGAGTTAGGAAGAACTACATTACAACAATATAGAATAAAAGCTATAATTCGTTATTGGTTTAAACTTTTGAAATGCAATGAGTTAAAATATATTAAAATTGCATATAATACACTGTTAGCAGACTTAGACAAATATCCAAATAAGATTTCTTGGGTGAGATCTGTGAAAAATGTTCTTGAAAGATTAGGATTTTATGATGTATGTTTTTTTCAAGGGGTGGGAAATGTAAATAGTTTTCTTTCTCTATTTACTCAGAGATTAAATGATACTTTTGTACAGAAATGGAAAGAAAATTTATCAAATTCAACTAGAGCCAATTGTTACATTTTATTCTCGGAATTCAGTTTTAAACCCTACTTAGATAACGTTACTATCAAAAAATTTAGATTAGCATTAACTAGACTTAGAGTGTCATCTCACAGACTTGAAATAGAGACTGGAAGGTGGCACAAACCTACAAAAATACCACTTTCAGAAAGAAAATGTAAACTTTGTAATTCTTTAGAGGACGAATTTCATTTTATACTAAAATGTCCACTTTATTATGATTTTAGAGAGGTGTATATTAAAAAGTTTTATTGGCAAAGACCAAATATACCCAAATTTATAGAATCGTTGCAATCAAAAAATGTTAAAATTGTTAGAAATCTCGCTATTTATATTTTTAAAAGCTTTCAAAAAAGAAACGAAACTTACGATATAATATAGGAGAATTCCTCCTCTTACTTGCTTATTTAACATTTAAAGTCAATGACATATCTGTCTGATGTGAAAAGTTATATACTTTTTTACTTTGATGTAAGCCTTACCTTAAGAAAATAAGAAAATAAAAGGTTATAACGATTATATTATAAATACATGTTTGAAATGAATATATTCATACTAGTAATACTGTTAAAACTGATGACTGCAAACCATTGACTGTTTAATTATAAATATGATGTGTATTTTGTATTGTATACTGATAGGCAATTTGGTATTTTGTATTAATAAAGTTTATCTATCTATCTATCTGTGTTTTCAAGAACATAAAAAACATGTAAACATGTGTGCACTTATTAATATGTGATTTTAGTCTCTGTCAAAATATGACAAATTAGAGTATTGATATTTACTTCGACTAAATATAGACATAAAGCAACATTCCTTCTAAAAATGATTTAATATTAACCTTGGGGATTTCAAGTCTGTCAGTAATTTTTAAAAATGCGTCGTTATATCCAATAATGAAAAACAACGGACCCTGCTTGTACCCCTTTTACATTCAGCTTGCAGTATCAGTTTGTGTTGTCCATGTATACCTGTTTTTTTTCTTTATTTTTACCGTACCAAGTTTCGTTTTATTGTGACTGTGAGTATGTATCAAATATATTAACATGTTAACACAAGTTAATACATGTATACGAATCCTTATTTCTATTTTATTTTACATAATCATGTATTATATTGTTATTTAAAGTAAGTCGATTCAAAGCAGTGCAGTCATTTTCCACACAGACCTCTACATTACACAATTTTTATAATCGGTCACCCGCGTTCTTTGAAAATAACAGAAATACTAAAAACTGGAAATCACCGAAACACATACCAATATTTTATTAAGTTTATCAACAAGGTTTTAGTCCAATCAAGGCAGATTAAGTTTTATAAATCGCTAGCGATATTTGTTAAACGACGCCAGTTAAACTTTCAAATGAAAATAGAAATTATTAAAAAATATATAATTCGTTGAAAAGTGACCGATTATAAAAGTTGAGTAGTGTATAGGTGGATATCTTACGAACTTTCACAAATCGCATGACTGTAATCAACTGAATAGCTCTATCGACTCTAAGTGATGTATCTCAGTATTAGAAAAACAATATGCTGAGTGGTGTCTACTTTGTCGATGCTTTACTAACACAGCTAACACACACACCGGACATTACTGCTAATATTTATGCTGACATTTCCATAACAATTTGGATTGAATGTCGTGTTTGAATTTTCATTGAATCAGGAAGTTGATTAAAATGAGATTAATATTAGGAATAGATCATTACATACAACAGGACACGAAAGAAATGCGTGGCCATACTGGCACTTGAACAAGTGACACTCGTTCCAATGCTCTGTTAAGTTAGTTGACCAGACAATGCTTTTCAATTTCCAGATTTTACTACTTTGAATTTAATGAACGGAACACCATTTGGAGAAATACTTTTTCATACACGAGAATTTCTAACTGTTCTGATATAACACTTTACGACTGCCAAACTGAAAGGGTTTTATTAACAGGGCAAAATGATGTTAAAATCAGTATTTAAAGTCTTATGTTTGCGTTAAGGACACTCTCAGATAATGCATGAATTAGAAACTTTAAAATTCAAGTATAGAAATGCTGTCACCTTTTTGATATATCTTTGTAAAAAGAAATAGCCAGAGTTTTTCTTAAACTGTAGTTTAACACATTATTTTTAGGCAAAAACATCCAAATTTGAACAAAAATCGTTAAAAACTGGACTATTGTTCTTTAAATAGTATTATCATTACAATATATGTGAGCTGAAGCTTCTGAAAGTTGTCTATTATATTCATATTGATAAAAAAAATATTTAGAATGAACAAAATCTATACAGCTTTACATTATGTGGGAACATCAGAAAAACGACCATACAAATCGATGATTTTTGAAATGATAATAATAATAAACAAATGATGACACCTCCAGTTAAACAAAACAGTAGCTTGTTTTTGAAGTGTTTTCATTCCTATAAAGATTTCAAGATATGTAAAAAAATTCTAAAGGATCAGAGAGTTGGAAAAGCAGGGATATTTTCCGGCCAAAATTGCAAATTTGAACCAAAATCTCTAAAAACTGAAATATTTTATTAAATATTATTATCATTGCAATATTAGGGAGCTGAAGCTTCTGAAAGTTGTCTGTGATATTCATTTAGACAAAAAATAATATTTGGAATGAACACAACGTATACTGCTTGACATTTTTTGGGGAAATCAGCAAAAGCATCACATACAAATCGATGATTTTTGGAATTATTATGAAATAATATTGACACTTCCAATTAAAGAAACATTCATCTAAAGATGTCCTGAGATATAGAATAGAAAACAATTCTAAAGGATGAAGGATTTGGAAAAGCTTGGATATTTTGGGCAATCAGTTGCAAATTTGAACCAAAATCGCTAAAAACGGGATTACTTTTAAAAATATAATTTTCATTACAATATAAGGACATTGAACGTTTTTAAAGTTATCTGTTATAATCATGTTCATAAATGTTTTTATTTGGAATGAATAAAATATATAAATCTTGAACTTTTGGAGGGAAATCAACAAATAATGAATTAAAGTCTATGATTTTTGGAATAGTTATGCAATTTTAAATTATGCTTAAAACATAGCAAAACGGAAGACGTTCTAGTATTTACAACGAGCCCAATATAGGAGGCTTTGAAGTAGAATACCGCTTAAGCCGGTGCTAGTGGGCGTGAGAAGTGTTGCTTCTTTCATTACATCTCATGAAGAGACTCAATAAAACCGAGTCTGCTGCTTTATTCTCCTAATTGTGTTTGTTGCTCTCAAAGAATCACCTTTATCAGTATTTATTACCCGTCAAAATTTTGATTTTCTAAGACAAGTATCAGTCTCACGCCTCAGTTTTGACATGTGCATCAAAGTCGTCTGTCTTCATTGATTTGTGTGTTTGTTTTACCAGCCAATAGCTGTAAAGCAAAGCTAACGTTTTGCTTAAACCTGTATTGTTTCGGAAAATATAGTTAATTTTTAGTTAAACATGGAGTCAAGTATTAAATTAAGCTAATTCCTGCAATGTGACCAGACCTTGACGTATTTAAACATACACAGAGGGTCTCTCTGAATATCTGTGTCCTAACATGTCTCAAATGTTCACAGATACGATCACAATGCTTAGAGGTGTAGGATGAAATATACCCTTTCTGCGCTTCAGAGCACAAGGCTTAGAGATGAATGATGAACATTCCCATTATGAAGCTCTAAATCGCAAGGCATTAGAACTGAACGATGAAAGATACGTGGTCTGCAGCTCTTATGCGCAATTCCTTAGTGATGAAGGATAAGCTATATCCCTGTGCAGCTCTAAAGCGCGATGCCATAGTTACGAAAAATTTAAATTCGCGGTATGCAGCTCTTAAACGCAATGCCTTAGTGATGAATGATAAAACAAATACCCATTCTGGAGTGCTAAAGCATCTGGCCTTATATGAATGATGAAATTTACCAGTTCTGCAGCTTTAAAGTGCACTATCTTAGAGACAAAGGATAAACATGTCACGATGCAGCTCTAAAGCCCAAGGTCTCTTGAAAGATGAAGGATGAATATTCCCATTCTGTAGCTCTGAAGTGCAATAACCTCGAGATACCCATTAGGCAGCCCTAAGTCGCAATACCTTAATGATAAAAGATGAAATCTACATGTTCTGCATCTCTAAAGCACACTACCTTAGAGATGACGGATGGAATGCCATTATGCAGCTCTAAAGCGCAATGCCTTAACGTCTCACACCACAATTCATTTTCCATAAGGTCCAATTGTAATGTTTTTGTTCATGGCATAGAGATAAGCAAAATTTACAACCTCTCATGAGCGGACTCAATGAAACCGAGTCTGCTACTTTTGTTTTGTTTGTGTTCGATGGTTTCAAGGGATCCCCTTTCAGTATGTATAACCTCTTTTTATGGTTTTACGTTTTGTATTTATTGTATGAATGTGATGATGACTGAAGAAACTGACTATTGTAAAAGTCAGTGAAACTCCTGCCGACATGTGTAATACTTGTGTGCATGACCGTGCATGCGTACGTGTATGCTTACATGCTTTTTTGTGTGTTTGTGTGTGGGTGTGTGTTTGCGTATGTGGAGTGGGGGGGGGGGGGGGGGGGGGGAGAGGGGTTAAGAAAACATTGAATGGACAAAACATTTGAGTATATATTGGAAGTTATATTTTTTTCAAATTTGGATTCCTGGCTGTATTCGCGTTGTTGGTGTAGTTTAGTTTAAATGAATTCATTTATTAATAAAGGCAATTCAAACAAAACATCTGCTTATATGCAGATGTAACACTACAACTCTGGCATTATTCTCATATAAATACAAACTAAAATGGTGGAGAATGATTAGCATTGCCGAGTTGTGTTGAAGGAAACGTTCATTTTGTTTACTTGTGTGGATTTTGATAAAACTGTGTACGAGGGTTGTTTGAAAGGAAATGCACTTTGGCAAATTTCTCGAAAAGGACGTTTAATTGTACATTGATGTTTATACACACGGCTAGCTCTATTCAATACGTATACATGTAAACCCGTTTCCTAAATAATATTCATTTCAATATAGTCAGTCGTTGGCCACTGTTATAGAAATGATTGGGAAACGAGTAGATACTATTGAGGAAATTAGGGCTTCCATATAAAAAATAAGACTGAAAAGCGGATCTATTGGAAGTAGCAACAAATAAACAAGCGAACATTTAGCTCTAATCTTGGTTATTCTGCAAAGCTGATTTATATCGAAATAGAGCATGCCTTTGGATGCTACAATGTATCTTATAAAGCAGTATGCACTGGAAAAAGGAATTTGCATCTGGTGTAGCATCTGTCAAAGCTGCTCTAAAATCTGGCCGGCCATAGACCGCTACCACCTAAAATGTAGTGTCGAAAGTGAAACAGATTATTGAAACTTGATGCAAGAAACACCGCGAGTTAGATTTCTCGAATTGTAGGGGTATCACTATCCATAGTTCATTTCATTCTGAAACGTATCTTAAAAGTAAGGAAGATATCTGCGCGATGGGTATCTCACCTTTTGACTGATAGGCAAAAGAAGGTAGTATAATATTGGCCAAAAGGTGGCTGAAAATGTTTCCGAAATATGACGAAAGGCAATTACACATATTTTTTATGATATCTGGTTACGAAACGTGGGTACATTATTTCCAACCAGTGAGAAAGGTGGGTAATAAAAACTTGGCAACTAAACATACCAAAATACCTGCCAAAAGAACGCAGAGCGCGAAGAAAATGGTGTAAGCTATGTTTTATTACATGGCAATGTTTAGCCATACAAGTTCCAGTAAAGAAGGATACATCTGTCACAGGCAGATTCTACCACGATGTGGTGCTTAAATAACTGAAAAAATACTTCCAAAAACGACGCCCAACTACCGGTTTCCGATTTGATCGCTCTTGCATGACTATGCACCGGCTCAAAAGTCTGAAGTTGTAACCAATTTCCTGAAGTTGGAAGAAGTTACAGTCGTCCCCCGTACTCCCCAGACTTAGCACCCTGCTATAATTTTCTATTTCCAAAAATGAAAAACGTCCTTTCTGGCCGCAGATATCATTTAAGACAGACTCTTAGTTCAGCTATAAATCAGTGGCTCAGGAGTGTACCAAAATCAGCCTACCATGGCACTTTTTGGGAATGGATTCACAGATTGAAACTCTGCATTTCTAATCGTGGGGAATATGTTGAAGGGTTGTCATAGACATTTCAGCATTTCAGTCAGTTTTAGCGAGATAATTCGCCAAAGTGCATCTCCTTTCGAAAACCAATCGCACATTTGAAAAGCTTTTGTCTAACGTCCAATTATAATTCCCACACACGTAGGCACAACTCCGAGGTGTAATATTAGGAGAATTCGAAAAATTAAAATAATAAAACAATTGCAATATTATTAAACATAAAGAAACAATAGTTCGCAGTCGTGGGTTTCACGTCAAGAGAGATGTTTAAGCTCTTGTGGAGAATATTCCGAGAAGGAATAACAATGGAAGTCGTAAACGCACCTATGTCGGGCGTTCAGTATAGATCATGCAATAAAATATGTTACTTCCTTATGTGCAAACCTTTGATTATGAAATGTGTAAATTTGATCCATAGAACATGTAAAACATTGAACAATTTGACTATACAGTTTTTTGAGTCGCTTTGCCTGAAGGCGACTCATTGTCAAAATGCAGAAGTTGCATCTTGCAATACGATTTGACAATTTGCCTCTTATAATATTCATCGAAATACTCTAGCGGGAAAGTAAACAGAAAGTAGTTCTTGACGATGTATTACTGATAATGGTTATCATGTGAATATACATGGATGTTTTTATCATTTCTATAATAAATTTACAGCATTTCATGTGTACATTGTCAGATTATTTTGACCGAAGATGAGTGTCATTTGACGGTCTAATGTATAATGTGGAAATGCGCAGTAGTTCGTATACGGATAGGGCGATAAGAAACCCAGTACCGATATAATATTTCGCTGCGCATGTTTTCCTTTTTACACGAACAATTATATAATACATTATTTGGTGTTGCTTTTATTGAATAATCATTTAACCGTGAACATTTTAACTCATCGAAGTCCTCTAAGTTTCGCCTTTATCAACGTGGTACGTCATTCCAGTATATTCTACTTTTGACGAACTAGGCAACGTGTCTCCCATTGTTAATGGCATTAATTAAGCTAAATAGTAAGTGTGTAAGGCAGAATATCATGGTATTGACATTGATGTTGGTCATCTTAAATTTCTGGACCATTGCAACATAGGGCTCGGCATGCAGGCATGTGGCCTTCTAATTACTTAGAAGAATGATGGTACTTGTTCTATTTGTTCATATAACAAATTATTAACATGTCAGTTTTACCTCAGCTCTTATCTGCTTAAGTTTTGGATATTATTAGTGGAAGTATCTATCATGTTCGGTGTAGTTTATCTGTATTGTTGCAATAATGTGTTGCAATACAACTCTCACAATACGTTAAAGTAAAGTGAAAAACTCACATACCACTAAATTGTAACATGTTTAGTGTTTGAAATACACATTTTCATACAATAGTTCACACTTCCTACACTAACGTTCGAGCCAGGCGACTTTTAGGACCTTCAGTCCTTTGATTTTAGATTAAAATGGAAAGGACTTTAACAACTTTAACAACTATTGTATACGATTTGTCACGGGTATTGTTTGTCGTCTACGTTTCATTAGTTACTTCGATTTCATTTTCAATAAGATTTCGGACAAAAATAAATGTTGTGTACCACCTACGCGACAGACATAAGCACATCAGAATGGACTAGATCTAAAAGAAATCTCCCTGTAAAACAGCGTAGTGAGTGAGATGAAGTTGAAATTTCGACAAAGCTCAATTATATGATAAATAGAATACAAACGGTATATTTTCATATCACACCCTATATCTGTCCCTCGACCCATATCAGACCTGATATAGGATTTAATATGAAAATACCCATTTATTATTCTCTATTTATTGTCATAGCTTGTTATATTTTTACGTCAACGTATTTTGGCATTATTGTTTAATTAAAGAAGAAATGTAAAACGTATGTTTAATATTACAACAAAGAGCATAACTTGCAAATTCAGGAGACGTACTAGTTAACAGTTATCGACCGATATTTCACCAGTAAAATTTCTATTCGATTTAAAACTATAATGGCATCATGCATTTGACAACACTAATACGTAAACTTGCGAAACGTAAATTGCAATTAAAGTTCTTCAGAGCATGACCACTGATCAACATGTAGAGCTAGTCAGTATAAATAAGGTGGTGCAAGGCAGTGAAGTGCACTGGCTACAAATCAGTAACCCTAATTCTATAATTATGTCAAGCTATTTGGTTATTTCGCGCTTCTGCCTCAAGGCTACAAATTGAAATATACCGAATAATAAAAAAAAAAATCACATTTTAAAAGCTACGACTATAGCACAGATTCAGCAGTCTAAGTCGATTAAAATACACAGAACAAGATTTAAAACCTCGCTAATATCTCATGTGTCCACCGTTACACCGAATACGCGCAAGAATGCGACGTCGCATGCTTCTGACGTTACGACTGACACATTCTGGAGCTAATGCGTTCCATTCGCGGACAAGTGTTGCTGCAAGGTCCTGAACACTTTGCATATGGTCATCCGGACGTTCACGACGTCCCAAATATGATCGATGCTTCGTCAGTCGTTACGCCAGAAGCATGCAACGTTGCATTTTTCAGTGTATTCGGTGTAACGGTGGATACATGAGATATTAGCGAGGTTTTGAACATTTTTCTGTGTATTTGAATGGGCTTAGACTGCTAAATCTGTGCTTTTGCCGCTAATCTTTACATATGTTAAGTTTTTTTTAATTTCGTTTTCACACCTATGTTTTTAAAGTTTGATTTATTTTAAGCATTCGGTATATTTCGATCAAATTTTGTGTGAACATCAAACAAAGATTTTATTAAAAGAAAATCATGCTACAATTGTTAGTTCTTTCTTACAGTCTCAGATTTTGTAGGAAAACAAAGTGGATACTTTTTAGTTTTGCTGAGTATAGTTCGATTCATTACTACTGGAGAGCACAAGATGTTAATATCAACGAAAGCTCGGAAATGTTCGAAAACCAGCCAGATCAGTAACACCGGAGTTATGGCCCTTGTTTTTCTGAAAAATGCCATTTCATGAATTGTGAACAATCTAGCACCTTCATTTATTATTTGATCTTTACCAAACTTGCACAGCTTGTTAATATCAATGACAGCTCAGACGGATTTGGAAAGCAGCTAGATCAAATCAGTAACTTCAGAGTTATTGGCCTTGCTTTTTTGGAAAAATGCCATTTTCTCCCTTGTGAACACTCTAGCACATGCATTTATTATTGGATCTTTACCAAACTTGCACAGATTGTTAATAATATTATCAATGAAAACGCGCACAAGTTTAAAAAGCAGTCAGATCGGATTAGTATAACCAGAGTTGTGGCCCTTGTTTTTTTCTAAAAATGCCATTTTCTGCTTTGTGAACACCTTTCATCAGTTTTTACGAACAATATGACGTATTTATGTGTCGACGTACCGTCAACCACCATTCATTCATTGTGAACACTGTGGCACCATTATTTATCATTTAATCTTTACTTTACCAAACGTGCAAAGATTTTTAATATCAACGAAAGCTCGGACAAGTTCGAAAACCAGCCACATCGGATCAATAATTCTAGAATTATGGCCATTTTTTCATGAACAAATGTCATTTTCTGCACTGTGAACACTCAAAGCACCTTCATTTATTATTTGATCTTCACCAAACTTGCACAGATTTTTATTATCAATAAAAGCTCTAACTAGTTTTAAAACCAGCCAGATCGGATCAATACCTCTAGAGTTATGGCCATTTTGTCCATGAACAAATACATTTTCTTCATTGTGAACACTCTAGCACCTTCATTTATTATTTTATATTTACCAAACTTGCGCAGGTTGTTAATATCAATTAAAGCGCGGAAAAGTTTGAAAACTAGTCAGGTCGGATAAGTAACACCAGAGTTATGGACATTGCTTTGCTAAAAAATGCAATGTCTGCCTTGTGAACACTCTAGCACCTGCATTTATTATTTGATATATACCACACTTTTACAGATTGTTAATAGCTATAAAAGCTTGAACAAGTTCGAAAACCAGCCATATCGGACTAGTAACATCAGAGTTATGGCCCTTGCTTTGATGAACAATACCATGTTCTGCCAGTAACACCTGATGTATGGCCCTTGATTTTCTTAAATATGCAATATGCTATATTGAGAACCTGCGGGGCTAACTTTTTTTTTTAAACTGTTTGACCCAATGGAGTGCAGCAAGGTCTCAGATTGTACCTTCGCCCACTATGGCCCCCTTTGGTAATTAGGTAAAAAATCATAAAAGATACATATCTTGTCCAAATGTGAATGGATTTGATTCTATTTTTGTATGGTTATTTAGGGACTCAAGGCACATCATATATTACAAGAGTTTTGTCCTCCTGCATCCCTATATACAGGAGGACAAAACTACCCCTCTATTTACAGGGAAAATTGTACCCCTCTACAGGGGTACAATTTTGGGAGCTTACAGTGTTTCGGCCTATTGGCGCTTACTCCTTCAATGTCCTTTGAGATCTCAAGGTTACGTGTGGTGTATTTCTTAGTTAGGATGTGTAAATGTGCAATAATGTCTCGGATTTTAGCTCTGCCCACTGGGGACCCCTGTGGGCGGTAATCGGGTCAAAATATTACTCATCTTGTCCAGATGTGAATGGTTTCGATTCTAGTTGTGTATGTTCATTTAGGGACTCGATGCACAGCATATATAAACTGGTTTTGACCGCCAGCATTAAGGACCCTCTACTGGGGTACAACTTGGCGAACTTCCAGTAATTTTACTACTACAAGTTTCGGGCTTGTGACGTTAATTCCTTCTATACCCTTTGAGATTTCAAGTTCATGTCTGGTGTATTTCTTAGTTAAAGATTTGTAGATGTGCAATAAGTTTCTTATTTTGGCTCGATCCTCGGCGGCTCTATATATGGATATCAGGTAAAAAACACAACACAATTAATGGCATATCTTGTCCATATTTGAATGTATTTGATTCTAATTTGGTATGATCATATAGGGAATAAAGGCACAACATTTACAAAATGAGTTTGGTACATCTGTGTAAAGGGGCCCCTCTACAGGGATACAACTTTGCAGTAATTTACTATTTGAGAGTTTTGGCTTTTTGACACTTTCTCCTTCTATACACTTTGATATTTCAAGTTCTTGTATGGTGTTTTTCTTAGTTAGGATGTGTAGATGCACAATAATTTCACAGATTTTGGTTTCAACCACTGGGGCCCCCTAGTGGGTAATCGGGTCAAAAGCCACAAGAAATGCATATCTCGTTCAAATGTCAAAGTTTATGATTCAAATTTGGTATGGCCATTAATGGACTCGGGACATAACATATATAAACGGGTTGTGACATCATGCATAAAGAGGCCCCTCTACAGGGGACTTTACTGTAATTAACTACTACATAGTTTCTGCAATGTGAAGCTAGCTTCTTCTATACCCTTTGAGATATCAAATTCATGTGTGGTGTTTCTTAGATGTGTATATGTGCATTAATATTTCTTTGGCTACAACTGCTGTGGTTGTTCAGTAGAATTATGGATACCTCCTAAGATGTTTCTTATTTGGTATTTTATATAGGTTTACAACAACATCTTCGTGTTTCTTTTGTTATTTTCTCTGGATGTGGACTTTATTGTTAGATAATTCCTTTTGATGGGATGTAGTTTTATTTACACTCTTTAGTCTATTTGGGAGCTGAAGACAGGATAATAACGAGGATTGTGTACACATTAAATCGATTCAAGCTAACCTGTAGGCCTTATTGCTTACTAACCGTTCCAAATCGGTAACCATGTCTTCACCACCATTTCTGTTGCAGTAATTTACTATTAAAGCGTCTTGGCCTTATAACGCTTACTCCTTCTATATCCTTGAGATCTCAGGAAATATAAAAAGATCGGACAGGGAAAGTAGCATTCAAGGAGGACAGTCAACCACAAAACACAGAAACAAACACGCAAACAGACAAACAAGAAGGCAAAAGTAATTTTAAATGCAAAAGACATCACAAACACCAAAGGGTTGACAATAGGGTTACCGCCTTGGAACTGTCAGTGGCAAAGTAGGCCACTGGGGGTTTAAACCGGTTCTAGGGGGCACCAAACCAAACACTTACCCTACTGTCATCCCATTAAAACAGGACAGTGTAAATAAAAAAATCCCCGCCATGATCTAATCTCTAACCAACAAGGCAGCATCAATAGGCAATATAAGTAAAACACAAATATGCTCGTGTAAATATAATACAAAAAAGAAATAGCATAGAAAGCCACAATGAAGGTACTCAATGACTTGGCAGAAGCCTGAGCAACAAGAGAAAAAAAACATTAAGGGCACGACAAGAAATATCATAGACAAACATCAAACGCCACCGTCCCAATGGGCTTTAGGTAGGCGTCATCATAGGGTCCACGGTCATCGTACAATTAAAGAGGAAAGCATAGTGGTGCACTGTAAAAGGGTCCACCAGCAAGCATGCAGTACGTTGCAAAATGATAGGGTCATAACCTCTTTTGATAAACTTTTTAACAAGGTTAACAAAGACAGTATGAAAGTGGTCATGACCAAGAATCTTACGAAATTTATAAATCACATCACCATAGAAGTCAGGTTGTGATAATCATTGTCGCAGAAGAGTCCTTAAATAACTTCTATATTTGGAAAGAAGATCAGGGTTACGATAATACAATTTTGCAAAGGTTTTACGAAGTTTATGGTAACGTTAACCTGATTGAGTAGCTTTTTAGTCATACAAAGATTACGAATATATAAATCCTCAATTCGAGTACAAGCTCTTGAGACACATACACTCCATAAGTAGTTGCTCGGGGAACATCCCCATCCAAGTGGGTGTAATATATTGTCATATTTTGGTAATTATTTCACCATTTTCAATCGAGAGATCTAAATCAAGAAAAGAAGCGTTATTATCAGATATATTGGCTTTATTAAGCTGGATTTCTTTAGGATAAATGGTATTAACCATAGTTGGAAAGAAAGGGTTGTTAGTGTTCAATATGTCATCCAGATACCGAGAGGTGTCATTAAAAGCTCCAATAACATCTGCCTGGGTATCTGGTGAAAGACTGAACATGAAATCTCTTTCATAGCAAAATAAAAACAAATCTGCTACAAATGGTGCCCAGTTCGTACCCATAGGGATACCAACAATCTATAAACTGTGGTTCCATACCTGACGAAAATATTATCTAATAGGAAGATGAGTGCTTCACAAACTTCATAGCAAGTACACATAGTGTAAATGTCTAAACTTCCGTTAGTAAAAAACTCTTTAATATTATAACATGCCAAAAATGTAGTATTTTCTCTAGCGAATGTTTTTTGAATAAGAGAAATTAGCTTGTATTTAATAAGGTGATGTGGTAAGGTTGTATATAGTGTAGAGAAGTCATAAGTGCTTATTGATGAAACTTGACGTTTATTGAAAAAAAATTCAAGAACGTCTCCTGATTTGTTATAGACCAAAATAAATTAATCCCAGAGTTTTCATAAGTTTTATCACAATATATTTTAACGCGATCTTTAACGGAAGTTAGACAAGAAGTTAAAAGTTTGGAGATGTCTGTTGTGGTGCAGGCACTAGCATTCGAAATAAAGCGAGCCTTATACGGATTGTTATGTTATTTAGGAATCCAGTACAATAAACTGGAGTATACGAATTGGTGCTACCGAGTTCCAGAGATAAAACATTAACGTAATGTAGGCGTCAAACAATAATTACATTATTAGCTGCTTTATCTGCAGGAACTAAAACCAATTTATTATGAAATTCCTGAATTCCCGATTTAAATTACGAAAGGAAAACCCTAGGTTTCGGAGGAAGTAAATAGGGTGTTAGCATTATAATAAATACGTGTATCTCTAATTTTAAGAATTGACTTCTGCCAAGTAGAAAGCGAGTTTGGGTCCGCATCTTATCTACGACACCATTTAATACTAAAATATTCAATATGCGATCTGGGCGCGACAGGCATTAAAATCAATAGTTGAAGGTAATCTATATTTAGGACGTTTCGAATACGTTTATCAACAATATCAAAATTACCAGTGATGACATGACCTGCTGGAGCATAGCAAAATGTTGATGCGTTGCATTCACATTCCTTAGGAGTATTATGTACTCAATCAAGGTCAGAAACTATTTTGTTGTAGTTGAAAATAATATTTCTAATAGGCTTATTATACTTTATAACAAATTACAGGACTTACGAATTTTTGAAATATTTTGGGACAGAATCCACTACATGAGTATCTCGAAAAATACTAGGCATGTCAATGAAATCAATACCTTTATTAATATATAGTAGTTTTAGAAAATGCCTGACGTGAACAGACTCCTTTTCAATATGGTGTTGGAGAACATGTTGTGTGTAGCTTTGAACTATGGAAGCAGTGTTATACAAGGGATATGTACGAATGAAAATTTTGTCGGCTTCCTCGTCGATCAACTTTAGTGAAGACATGGACAAAGACGTAAGCCATGAAAACATAGAGTGCTTTCCAGACTGTTTAAAAATAGTATGTAAATCAGCGACAGAAATAATTACACGCGACTTACGTTTGATGTTACCATTACGCCTAAAACCATGAGACCTCGATTTACGCTTTCAAATATAAAATATAAAAAAAATGTCAATATTAGGATCTTTAGAAATATTTCCTTCTTGATAAATATTGTCATTAAGGCCGGGTGGATAAGGTGTCTATAAGTGTTTCATCCACTTAAGTTCTGCAATATGTCTAGCTTTTATTTTGAAGCTTTTAGTAGCATCATTATCAAACAAAGAATTCAACCGGTTGAACAGTTACGTTATTAAAATTATGACCTGACTGACGAAAGTGTTGCCACCAGTATTTTTTTAACTTTTAAGGATTACTTGCATTATATTTGTGTTCACGAAATCGAACTTTTAAGTGTCGACCTGTTTGTCCAACATATTGTATACCGCAACGTGGTGCATTTCAAGTCAGAACATAAATGATGTGAGTTGTACGTCAATCAGAATTTGAAGTTAGACATACATTAAACATTCTACCATTAACAGCTGATTTAATGGTGCACTTGCAAGATAAATAATTGCAACACATGCACCTCTTAGTATTGCACTTATTACTAGAGGGAAACACCCTGCGTCTTGAACTAAAAAAAATTCTGAAAGGAGACTTTTTATGGTATTTCCTCAAAACAGGTGATCCCGGAAACCTTTGAGCCATTATTAAAAATTCTAATAATATTATTAGAACGAACATGAAACGAGGTTGCCGAATGAAAATTTAAAGGTGTAAGGTGTACATATGGTTTAGTTCTAAGAAATGAAGAGTTATTTTCTGGAAATTGTATTGATGACGCAGAGTGTAACCGAAGAGGTGAAAGATTTATTTTAAAAGTTTTAACTAAAAGACTCATAATTGTTTTTTATGGAGCTAAATAATGGCCAATTAGTATTTATTAGAGATACGAAATGAAATTGTATAAATGATCCATAATAAATAATATTAGTAAACTAACGGACTGTTAAAAGAGGTCCAAAACTCGACGTCAGTGTCTAATACAAGATAAAGAGGAAAGTTAAGGAAAACCCTAATAAAATGGGCAAAAATGTCGATGAGCACAAAACCTTCACGCGGTATATGATACATACGTGTTTAAGGAAAAACTGGATCAATGAATGTCATACAATCACTGTAGGATGTAAAAATAACAATACTGACTGGATGTACTCCTTGTTTACGGTCGCCACACGGCACAAACAACACTATTGTGCAGTTTAAAGAAATATAAAAAGATCGGACAGGGAAAGTAGCATTCAAGGAGTGTCGTTTATATCTTAGTTAGGATGTGTAAATGTGCAATATTGTCTCGAATTTTAGCTCTGCCCACTGGGGCCCCCTGGGGGCGGGCGGTAATCGGGTTTTATTTTTTACAAAATATTACTTATCTTGTCCGGATGTGAATGGTTTCGATTCTAGTTGTGTATGGTCATTAAGGGACTCGATGCACAGCATATATAAAACCATTTTGACCGCCAGCATTAAGGGGCCCTTCTACAGGGGTACAAATTTACTACTATAAGTTTCGGGCTTGTGACGTTAATTCCTTCAGTACCCTTTGAGATTTCAAGATCATGTTTGGTGTATTTCTTAGTTAATGATTTGTAGATATGCAATAAGTTGTCATATGTTGGCTCCATCCTCGAGGGCCCCATAGATGGAAATCAGGTAAAAACAACAATTAATATTTTGTCCATATTTGAATGTATTTGATTCTAATTTGGTCTGATGATTTATGGACTCGAGGCACATTTATAAAATGAGTTTGTCCTCCTGTTTATAGGGGCCCCTCTATAGGGAAATCAACTGATGTTTTTATCTGATACAAATCGGGAGTTGATTATACTACATATTTGAAATGTACATTGGTAAAAACACTTCTTAAGGAGTTTAAGATTCTTTTTATTTATGAGTCTTACAGAAGTTAATTTGTAAATCTTTTATATAGTATTGTATGCTCCAAATTAAATATGAAATTATTATGTCAGATTTCATAGAAATGAATACCTAACTATAATTGTCCGATTTCTGGAAATTGAGATATTAAGTAAAAGCGATATTTCATTGCTATATTAATTATACTCAAAATTAATTTAAAGTCGGTAGGCTTACATATTGTGTTAGCAACATATCAAAAGCTTGTTATATATATTTGTATATCCCAATGAGCGTATATTTTGCCAAACTTTAGTTTAAAAGATGCGTCGAAGTTCCTTATAGCTTTGTACTAGTGCATACAACTGTTACAAATTCCATATACAATTTGCAACCCTTCCTGTTTTTGTGAAACTTGAAAAGAATCTTACCAAATCAGTCATTTGAAATATATTTGACTCTACTTGGCCTTATACTATCGACAGTTGTCCGTCGCCTGTCCGTTTGGTGTATGGTGTCAACGCTCCAGAATCTTCAATTAGCATCCTGTATTTACCAAATTTGGCCAGAGTCTGAATATCGATGAAATCTCGGAGGAGTTTGAAAACAATGTTATAGGATAATAAACATCAGAGTTATGACACTTTACTTAATAAAAAAGTGCTTTATTTTGCATTTTCAACACTCTAGCACCTGCATTGTGCACCATTCGATATTTACTAAACTAATCCAGTGTCTCATTATCAATTAAAGATTGGATGCGTTTGCACTGGGGTGTCTTTTTGGGATAATCATATGGACATCACTATTTACATTGCTGAGCTCGTGAAAACGTGTTACTTGGCAGGTGCTTGACACAATTGCACTCAGTCACATAACTGATCCTTTGATCGATCGTTAACTCCCCCACGTGCTCCTATAGCACACATGTTGCGGTGATGTCAGTAGAGGCGGTTGTGGTTAGCGATTGGTTGTTTACCTGGGTGTCACGTGCGTTATCTGTTTAATGCATATTTAGTTCCACTTTCGCTTCTACTAGCATTGATAATTTTCTTTAAATGTGTGTCGTCGATTGGAGAGCTTGCTTTTTGTTTGGGTCTGGTGCCGTTCGGCCAGTGTGTGCTTTCGGATGCACTGTCACCGACCACTAGGTTTGGAATCGGTTCTGATTTACGGGTAGCCATTGTATAGCTCCGACTGCAAAACGTCTCGGCTCTCGGTTTGTTTGTGCAGAAGATGTATTATTATATTGAGCACGAGGAAATGGTACTTTGGTGGTGGTCATGCTCTCGCGTGTTTCTTTCGTAGCTCGAGCTTTGACAGACATGAGTGTCTGGCTCGAACAGCTTGCCATTGATATATAAAGAAAAACTTTGTTATTTGGGTTTTGCCTGAATTGTCTCTTAATTGGGTATAACTCTTTTCTTTTTTGTTCCATTTCAATAGGAAATTGCTCGCGAATACTAAATCCATGCCTTCTTTTATTTAATTCGATGCCCCCTTTTCGGACACTTTCTCATCGCTATACCGTTCAAATTTTGCTACAATATGCCTTGGGCTTCTATCACCGCCACTACGCCAACGCCCAAGCATTTGGTTCATTAATGCAAAAAAAAAAGTAGATGTTCTTGCATGTGATCATACATTTTTTCACAACTTACATTTGATGTTTTAATTTCGTGTTTTAATAAATCGTTTTCTTTTTTTAAAGTCTGTATATCATTTTCATTTTTTGCTTTTGATTCTAGGTACTGGTCAAAAATACCGCTTATGACTTGACAAGAGCTCTCTACTTCTGATGTTTTGCGACGCGCAGCATAGAAATGTCCTGCTCGATAGACGATAGTTTCGATACGTTTGTTTCAATTGATGCGAGACGGGATAACACAGACATGTTTGTTTGTTGTATTTGTTTCTTCATTTCAAGCATTCTGTTATTTATGTGTCCCGTATTTGGATGTACGTTCACCTCCGCCATGCATGTGTCATTGGTGTATTGACTGAATTGTTTGAGTAAGATGTTGACCACCTGACCACCTGCTTTGCAGGTGGGTGGGGTACCCGTTCACCTGGAAATTCTTAAAAGTTGTTTTATGCATGTTCAGTCTGGTTATTAGATTATGTTGATACTTGTATGGTTGATTTGGTGATATTGTGGTCTGATCTGTGTATAATCTGTTATTATTGTTTATGTGGTTTCCATTTTGCTCACCTGCTCACCTGGATTATGTTTGGTAACACCCGCCATGCTGGTTCCTTTGTTCTCGCTTTGTGTGGACAACGGGTTTTGTGCATTCCTGTTTTTGATTTCCACTCATAATCTGTTTTCTTTCCACAATAATATCACTCCTCACACTTTCTAATATCATTACATGCTCGAAGCGCGTTTATATTTACACTATATTATGTCCAATATAGCCTAAATGGTTATTTTACCGAGAGAGCTTGAAATGAACCGCCATACACGTAGAGCCCCGTTTTGGATTCACCTTAACTATTGTTTGTAATTAATAGCAATGCTGTTTTATTAGCTGTATCAATGAAACACTCTTCAACTAATTGATCGTAGTATCTAATTATGCTATCTTTTTGTGATTGGTCAAAAGCAAAACATGATAAAAAAACAACTCAAAAACGCGTTTGCAAACTATGCGCATGCGCACTACGCCCGTTTGTAAACGCCCGTTTCAGAGCGTTTGAAAACGGGAAAACTCTGAGCATGCGCATTTCAAGCGTTTGCAAACCCGTTTCAACGGTTGTTTTCCGTTTCTAAACGAAAAACGAACCACAAACTGGTTTGAAACGATAGATTAACGGTAAAACTCGGTAATAAAACAATTTTTTATCTGTAAGCATTTTTAGTTCTAACAGACAGTATAACATATATATAACATATATTATATATACAATGTTATTCACCAGTTACGCCGTTTTGTTAATTGTCTGTGTTTGAACTTGGCTTCTGACACATATTTTTGTTTTCCCATCTATTTTGTTTTCATAAATGTTAAGGTCACAGAAACACGATCTTAATAAAGCTTTGTTCGCTTTAATCTATTTACTAGTATTGACAAACTCGAATCTCTATACAAATAGTATCCATTTTGCAACAACGACCATTTTTGATTTTATGTTTATTAGGTCAAATGTCAAGGTAACTGCTTTGACCTGATCATGAGAAAATCTACAATCCAAGCTGTTATTCATGAACTATTGAACCTACACTCGGACGGTCAATGTCAAGGTCAAATTGATCTTACAGCTAGGAAATGCTGATAATATTTAAAAAAAACAGCTTACCATTCTCTTTGGATTATGTTAGTTTGTTCAAAGGGTCCCCTTTTCATTGTAATTTCTTCAAAAGAGTCTCCTTTTCAGTGTTATTATAAGCAAATAATTTCCCGTTAGGCGGGGCTCTTGTTTCTGTTAAAATAGCATACACAATCAATTTCGCCCATATTTGTATGTACATAACACATTAACGCAATTATTTATTTCATTGTTTGAATAACAACAACGAAGCTCGTATCAAATCGTATCAAATACTTATTGTATCATACCATGTTGATAACAATAAAATAAACAATATGATAAATGATATATAGGTCCTATAGAAACCACAGCGTCCGAACGCAATGGCATCGTAGGTCCGCACTGTACTGCAAACAAGGACTTGAAACTACAATGAAAGAGACAAAAAAAAAAGAAAGGGTGGTGAAGACAGGGTTACCGACTTGGAACGGTCAGTAGACAATAAGGCCTACTGGTTAAACCATCATTTTGACCATAAGGACGATATCAGAATTGTAATACACAGATAGGCCTGAAAAATACACCCAAGCCTGAAAAAAACGAAAACGTTTACCCGGAAAGAGATACTCCTGATTTTTTAGAAATTAACTAATGGGGTCTTGTACATATGAAACCACTGTATGGACTTCTGGCATACTTTGCATTTCGTAACAGCATCGCGATTTCTACGGTAACCCATTCGTACCAAGCCAAGATAGGAAAATCACTGAACAAACAGTCAAAGGAAAATAAAGAAATTTGCACACGTCCTTTTCGGCAAATACAGTTCCAGTATTTGAAACCTATAGGTGTATTTGAAATATCAAACTACAAAATCAAGACCTGATTATGTTACACTTTACTAATTTTAACAAGAGTTATAGACCTTTTATGAAATTTGTTTTGTCTTGTGCCAGGTATAATGCGAATTTCGTGTGTTCACAATAACTGCAGTAAACGGTTTCTGATTTTCACTAAATGTTGTATGGTGTTAGGCCTTATACCTACAAGGCCTTTGACAAGTTCAATACTGAGTAAAACTGACACTTGCTTTAAAGAGTTATTACCCTTGGTTATTGAAAGAATAGGCAATTTTAGCTTGAGTACACACATTACTTTAGTAAACGGATTCCGATCTTCACATTATTTAGTGTGAGACTTTATATGAATATGAACTTTTACAAGATGACATTGAGCAGAATTGACACCTGCCTTACTGAGTTATTGCCCTTGATTATTGCAAAAATGCAAATTCGTACGCAATACCCTAAATAAATTGGTTTCGATTTTCACACAGTTTGGTGTGTAACTTTATATCAAACGGATTTCAGACAGGTTAGACGAGTATCAAGTTATTGCTCTAAATTGTCGAAAAATTCGATCGTCTGATTGTTTCCTACTTTCCTTTGAAATATCATCAATTACTGTGTAATATTCTAATTGTACAAAGAGGATATCGTCCTCTGACTAAGCAGTGTGATTGTTTTCAGGATGATTGTAATAAATAGCATTTGATTTTACATGCTTTTTGGGATAATATTATTAAGGTCTCGGTTTTGTTTCACAATGAGAACAATTGAGGAGTGGTTTTCAAAGTTATCGCCCTTGATATTTGCAAATATTTAAATTTCTGACTGAGTACACAGCAACGTCAGTAAACGAGTTCTGATTCTCACTAATATTTAGTTGAAGGGTTTTGGACAACATGTGGACTTGTCACGTAGTTGTTTTCGAAGCATTTATATTCATATAAGATAATATGTTTTACACTTATGGAACTAGTTAAGTATGACACTACTGTTTATAGACAAATTGTTGGAATCCCAAATGAATACGAAATGTGCAACTCTTGTTGCAGATTTGTTTTTGTTTTGTGATGTTAGAGGTTTCATTTTTAGTCGTTTACCAGATACGCTTAGGCAGATGTAATCGAAGCCTTTTATTATACCTATTTGTATATGGATGATATATTGGACAATTACAACCCTTTCTTTTCTTTACTACATATACTTTCTTTCCAAAGAACTTCACCTCAAAAAAGCAAATATTTCTCATAGTTGCTATATCTTCTTTACTCGATTTACATCTCGCGATTGAAACTGAGAAATAATAAGCAAACTCTATGACAAGAGAGATCATTTCAAATTTGACACTGTTAAGGGCACGACTAGATAATACTAAAGACAACCATCGAACGTTACCGTCCTTGCAGGATTAATGTAGACGTCATCATAGGTCCACAATCTTTCCGGCGATCGCACAATCAAGTGGAAAGCAAAACGGTGAACTGTAAATGTCAACCACTAAACATGCAGTGCGTTGCAAAATAATAAGGTGACAACCTCCTTTGATAAGCCTTTAAACAGTGATCATTACCCAATCTTTATCAGGATCACCATGTGACTCCGTCAACGTCTTCGAAAATAGTCTGCGATTACGTCATAATTTGTCAAATGACCATAGCTGGTTATCAGAAATCATCTCCGCGAGCTGACACCACTAATGCCATGGGGTTGTGTTGAGTGGTAAACAATCGAACGGAACTCCGCTTACTTTGGACATTTTTGATGAATTTAGGTTAGTTTTTTAATTTTAGGTAGGCTGTTTAGAGCTATGAAATTTTAGAAAGTGATGGTAAGAACAAAAGCTATACTGCAACCCTATGGAAAACGCAATGGTAGAGTCCATTTTGATTGTTTGGACCCTTTTACAGTTCGCCACTATGCTTTCCTCTTTAATTGTACGATGACCGGACAGGCTATGGACCCTATGATGACGCCTACTTAAAGCCCAATGGGACGGTGGCGTTTGATGTCTGTCCATGATCTTTCTTGTCGTGCCCTTAATAATTTATTCTCTTACTGCTCTGGCTTCTGCCAAGTCATTGAGTACCTTCATTGTGGCTTTCTAGGCTATGCTTTTTTTATATCATATTTACACGAGCATATTTGTGTTTTACTTATATTGCCTATTGATGCTGCCTTGCTGGTTAGAGATTAGATCATGGCGGGGATTTCTTTATTTGCACTGTCCTGTTTTAATGGGATGACAGTAGGGTAAGTGTGAACTTTGGTGCACCCTAGAACCGGTTTAAACCCTCAGTGGCCTACTTTGCCACTGACCGTTCCAAGGCGGTATCCCTATTGTCAATCATTTTGTGTTTGTGTTGTCTTTTGCATTTAATATTGCCTTTGCCTTCTTGTTTGTCTGTTTGCGTGTTTGTTTCTGTGTTTTGTGGTTGACTGTCCTCCTTGAATGCTACTTTTCCTGTCCGATCTTTTTGTATTTCTCTAATGGCGGAGTGATATGCCAAAGAATACATTTTATTCTACCGCAGTATAATGCTGAGCAAACATTAGTGATCATACTCATTTTTATTCACTGAAATCAATATTGAATAAGAGCAATAAGCTTATATTTGAAAAGGTTTGCGTGACGTTTACTGCATTCTTTTTCAAGAAAGTAATAACGACTAAAAAATATTAATCCAAGAGTTAGCATAATCTTTAGCACAATATTGTGTTACGTGATATACAGCGGCATTAAGACAGGACGTTATACCTTTGGAGATGTTTGTAGTGGTGCAGACACTAGAAATAGGAAGAAAGTGTGCTTTATTAGGCTGTTTTTGTAAATTAGGAATCCCGTACATAGTTGGAAGTTTGTTTTGCTTTTAATCTACTCCAGCTTTAATAGTGCTTCTTTGAGTTTTATATCCGGACACACCTTTGCAAAGGTTTATTATCATAACCATGATAACCCTGATTTACTTAAAGTATTGTCAGAACTCTTCTGCTACAAGGTCTGTCACAACGTGAATACTATGGTGACTATATGTACAGACTTTTTAAGATTATTGGTCATTATCACATTCATTCAAACTGTGTTAAACTTGTTAACAAACATAACAAAATAGGATATGACCCTATCATTCTGCAATGCACTGCATGTTTAGATGTTGACCCATTGACAGTTCGCCACAATGCTTTACAATTAATGTTGCGATTACCCGACAGATTTTGAACCCTATGATGACTTCTACTCACAGGCAGTTGTTACAATATATAGTATAGAATGCTAGAAAGAATATAGTTATAGTATATTTATATAGTAAAGGGCCTTCTTATTCTCTCTATCTCTATCCTTCTATACTATATACCGTAATGAATGCATGTGCTTCTACCTAAATAGGGCAAGGGATGGTAACGCCTAATTTTTGACTTTAATATTGTCTTATCGTCATCATTCTGTTTTTGTCCTGGCTTCTGACAAGTATTTGCTTTGTGGCTTTCTGGGAATTTCTATTCATATATACATGATCATTTTGTGTTTTACTTATATTGCCTACTAATTGCTATTAATACTTCCTAGTTTGTAAGGGGTTATAGCCTGGCTGGTCGAATTTTATTGAAATGAAAATAGGGTAAGAGTGAGGTATGGTGCACTCTAGAATCTGGTTTAACGCTAGCAGCCTTTATGTCACTGACCATTTCAAGGAGGTACCCATATTGTCACTGACCATTTCAAGTAGGTACCCATATTTCAACCGTTTGAGTTCGCCATTTAGCATACTTTTCTCTTTTCTATCCTTGTGATTGGTGTTTGTTTTAAATACGTGTGTTTGGTTGACTGACTGTGTTCTGTGAATGTTATATTTCCTTCTCGACTTTTATACCATAATTTGTTTCCGACTCGAAATAGGATATGGATCACATTTAGAGATACTTATAGTTGTAAACAGTAAACATGATTCTATTACACTATTTAATATGTTGCGTCCCATGGATCAAGGCGATACAAACCGAAGGAACATATTCAAGTTCATGATGTGTTTGAGAAACGTTGACAAACTTCTTAACCAGAAGTTGCCTGTTCAATCAATCAGAACCTAGAATTGAAACTCAAGGTCACAGAAACACCAATGTTGGCTGAACAGTTAAGGATCATATGTAACAAAAGTGCAAATTTCAAATAAATCATTTAGATAGTATTCAATATGTTTTTGAGAAACTCTGTCAGACGTCATACCCAAACACTGACGTCGCTCAATCGCCTTCCAACGAAACTAGTCAATAAAATCCCCGTTATTTTTCTGATAAATACAATCATACGACTGTGACAAAATAGTGAACCAATTTGGAAATTTACAATTTGACAAGACAGTAATTGCAGTAACTACTATTCTATTTTCAAGATAAATTAAAGGTCCATATCTGTATTAAGAAATCTAAAAGCTACCATCAAACGGATTCTAAATATCTGCCAGTATGTTAATGTTATTAAGACTTCACACTAAACGATATGGTTTAAACCATACACAATTAAAGATAGTTGTTGCAATAATCATATTTTCTAAGTAAATTAAGGGCCATACCTCTATTCCAAAATGGCAAAACAATTTGTTGTATCATAAATATTATTAACATATACTTGTATCCTATTTGTATATAAAATTTCCACCCAAAATGTTGTTTAATTTTCAACAAAACTTGATTATTTAACATAAACTCAACACAAAAATGTATTTTCGTAGATAATCAGGGGCCATAACTCTATTTAGAAAAGGCAAAGGTACACATTGATCGTATGGTAGTGATGTCTGTTTGATATAAGGATTCACAGCAATTTTAGTTAAAATCCAAAATAAGATAGAGAAGTTATCAAAACCTTACACCTAAGCTTTACCCAAAATGTGCATGTTTGTTGAGTAACTCAGGGGTCATAACTCTATTCTGAAAAGGAGAAAATCGGCCTTGCTCGTAAGAAAGTGGCATTTTAACGATATAACACTTCACAGTAAAGTTGGTTTTAACCGAAAACAATTTACAGAAGTTATTAACAACGTGCATGAAAGCTTTAGCCAAAAGGTGGATGCCCGTCCCTCCCTCCACCCATCTGCCTGCCATCTTCAATCCTTAAACCGCTTTTGATTTAAAAAATATGATTGAAAATTGCATTCGGCATAAACAGAATATAATCAGGCGTGCTTATGTCTTATTTATGTACAAAACAAAATCATATCGCTAAAATATAAACTTGTACACATTTTTTCTTTGAATATCAATACTTTCTTATCACTTACGGGCTTCCGTAGAAAATGCGTTGGTGTTACGAAATGCAATGAATACCATTAATCCATACAGTGGTTTCGTATAGAGTACAGTTTCTGCTATTGATATGCAAAAGATCACGAGTATATCTTTCCGGGTAAACCAAAAGTGTTTTTGCACGATACGAGAAGTTGGGTCCCTGCCTAAGATCTAAAGAAAATAGTTTATTTTCGAATTTGAAATACCTTAATAAATTGTTTGTCAATATGATCAATCGGAACACAATAGGAAAATTGACTATTTCACTAAAACATGGATTATTAAACAGAGACTGTGAATTATCAGCCTATGTCGTGCATGTTCGTATGGATGTAAAGTATCATCTAAAGAACAGTAAGTAGGAAATTAATATATAAGTGATACACATACGTTATAATCAGGTTCAACTATGACCATCCAATTCAGATAATACATGAAACTGACATAGATATAACTTATGCTAATTCAAATTTGTTTTATATTGCAGATGAGAATTATGGTAAGTTTCGTTTATGTCTACTCTGTTGTATAGCATTTATTAAGTGTCTGTGTTTGCCCTTGGCTCCTCAAACTTATTTGTGTTTTCATTGATTGTTATTTTTAATACATCCACGTATTTCACTATTTTGGTATTTATGTTTAAGTAAAGAGGAACATATTAATTCAAACTGTATGTTTGATATTACATCTATGAACATAAAGAGTAAAGAGACGTACTTGTTCACAGCGAATGCCCGATATATCAACAGTAAAATTATAATGACAACTTATAATGACACGAATACCTACTCCAGTCAAACTTTATTTTATATTTTAAAAATCTGATAAAATATCGGGCTGTGTTTTTTTTATAGGACCATGATTTTTCAACCTTTACAACAGGAACTTTCGAAACGTTAATTTCAAGCATGTCGTAAATGCAATTTAAGTTCTTCAGAGAGTGGCTTATTATCAAATGAGTAAAGCTAGCCAATGTATGTATAAATAATACATTGCTGCAAAGCGTTGACGTGCACAGGCTGCATGGCAGTAATCTCTCTTGATTATTTACGGTGTCAAGCTATTTTGATGTTTCGCGGTTCTGCCTCACGGCCGCAAAGTCTTACATACTATTCAACTTATGTTCCACAGCAGGTGCATTGTCTATATGTTGTAAAATGAATGTATGCTTATAAAGATTACGTCTTTAATATTTGAAAACACACATTTCATAATGATTTAAACATTGAAGTACTAAACTGTCGCCCTGGTACGTGCATGCATACTCTTAGTCATGTCATACCTTCATACATCATAGGTATATTGTATATCTGTCTATTGTCTGTCTGTGTTGATTCTAACGCCAGTATATCTCCACCATAAATAACTCCTTGCATTAACTCTCGCAAATACAACGTTTCCCCAGTGGTACTCCGAGCCTTATCTGACATTAAAAGCCTTTTTATGGCGTTTTAGGGTTAGAGAATCCCCTATAGTGAAACAGGGTGGTGGGATTACTAAAACAAAACACAGTCAAACACGTGCAACTGTGTTTGTGGCGTCGGGTCGATTTTGTATGATAATTTAGCCTAACAAATCAACGCGGGGCTAGAGGGCGTGAATGGTAGCAAGTATCACTAACGTTCGTGAACATTCTAATCTAACAGAGACTGCAATATTTTATATTTTAACCACGTTCGGCGATTTCAACATTTCTCCTTTCATACACTTGTTTATGTTCCCTGCTATTTTTAGGGGAGCCTATGCCGCTATTATGTCCGTCCGTCCTTCCGTCCGTCTGTCCCGTTTCTTGACCGCTCAACTTCATAGGACGTATCATTGGGATGTCTAGTAGCGCATATTATCACTGTGTTCCGGTTAAATCATTTTGATGGAGTTACGGGACTTGATAATTTTTCGAATCTAAATAAATACTGCAAACGTGATCCCTTGGAAGCAACAAACACAAACAAGAGAGAGCATTAGCTCGATTTTATTGAGTCTGTTCATGAGAGGAAAGTAGAAGACGCAACACCTCTCACGCCTCCTAGCACCGGCTTAAGCGATATTCCACGTTTAAGCAACTCAGAATGGGCTTGATGCTCCCAAACGATCAGCAAATAATGACACTACTGATTTGTAATCGGGGCGACTTTTTATGGCCGCCACACAGCACTAAACAAACGCTAGTGTGAATGTTTCTGTAATAGAGAATACATTTGATGAGTATAAACACAGGTTCTATCATATTAAAGACATGTTACGTATATGTGTTAAGAAAGTTGCAAATGACATATGCAGGGAACATACTGATCTAGTAATTGCCTACCATGACGGTGTACGCGCACTTAGTTCTTCAGTCTTAATAAACTAGCTCAAACATGTAAACGGGATTAAATGCATACTGCACTCGCAAAAAAAAAGAAGCAGCTGGTGTAAACAATAAACAAGATGCTTTAGAATTTTAAAATAAAAGTGTTATATAACAAAGTTCAGAAACTGATGCTTTAGAATAAAAATGTTATTTGTAAAATTCAAAAAACAAATGCTATAGAATAAATGTGTTATTGGTAAAATATAAAAACAGATGCTTTAGAATTGTATTTGCTGTATACCTATATTAATTCGACGATTTTGTGGTACATGCTGGAATCTATATACGTTATTCCTTGTTTTTACTCCAATTCATTCCATATCATGTACGATTAGTCAACCGATAATTTCTCTCATTCTCCTATACAATCCATATTAGACAAAGATTAGTTCCTCCTAGAACGCACTTCTAGTAGAATAAGAGCAAATCATGTGTTTCAGCACAACAGACTTAGTGCCTATACTGATGCACTGAACTACTCATACTTTCTGAAAACAATTCCACTGTGGAATAATCTCAGCCTCGTCACCGTATACTCTGAGACTGTGGAGGGTTAACAGTTAAATCCTGTGACATACACCTTGTAAATAGTTCATATGGTAGCCGAGTCAGTTGTCGAATATATCCCTTTGTTTGTGTTTGATATTTAAATTGCAAATAAATACTTTAACACGCCACCACCATAGGATCCTATAGGATCGTGTGCATTATCTATAGAAAGAAAGTTGCAGTGTAGTGTGCTTCAAAAGCACCACAGTTGCGAATGTGTTATCAGTCACAGTGTAGTGTGCTTCAGAAGCACCATAGTTGCGAATGTGTTAGCAAAGCCCTAATTACTTACTAAAATGATTAATATAGTCACAGGCGACCATGTGTCAAGTATTTTAACTAAGTGTAAATATAATTTCATTCCCTGATAAGTGAGGCAAACAACGTTAATAAAAACTATCCTTTCCTAATCTCCGTCACTTTTCTTTCCTCTAATCTGCTAATGTTGTGCTGGTAGTAACTGTAAACTGATCACAATTAGTATATACATACCCATGATTAGGGATGGCACTTGGTGCAGAGTTTAATGTGGCTGTCAGCTAAATTGTTCTTTTTTCACATTATACAACTTCAATAAAATACTGTCACACGCATGAAAATATAAATTGTCTACCGGGAGACGGATTAAAAAAGCGTATAGCTTACTTATTGTCCTATTTGCGAATGTATAAGTAATTCATGTAAATGTATAAGTGTATGATGCAACATGTATATACTATTTGTAAATAAAATGTGTTTAAACTAATATGTGCTACTAGAAGACATACTGGTACTTCATAAGAAATTTCCTGGAAATCGGAAAAAAATCCTCCAAATATCATTCAAGTGGAACGTCCTGACAATATGCTCTACTACATAGCATACTGCTAAGTCCTATATTTTCAGATGAAAATCATGTGAGTAGTTGAGCGGACAAGCTTGAGATTAAAAAAACTTCAAAGTCTCGTGACTCCGTCAAACAGATTTTAACCGGAACGTCTTGACAATATTCGCTACTATAATTATACTGATATTTCCCATGAAGGTTTATGAACATCGGATGATAAATGTAAGAGGAGTTGAGCGAACAAACTTTAGAATATCGCTTAAGCCGGTGCTAGGAGACGTGAGAGGTGCTGCATCCTATACCTCTCATGAACAGACTCATATAACCGAGTCTGCTACTTTTCTCTCTTGTTTGTTTTTGTTGCTTTCAGAAGATCACCTTTGCAGTATGTATGAATATATATACAAATGAATACAAAGGACAAAGTAGAAATATCAACGCTTTAAATCATGTTTAAAATGAAGTTCACTACACGTTAGATTAACAGTTCGGTTTTAATCAAACTGAATATCTGATATCTGATATATGTATGCTATATCACACGTTATTTTATCTCTCAAAGCTATATCTAGCGGAGTCCTTCCGGTTCAGTTCCCGGCACTAATATTTCACTTCTGCATTATATTGCAATCCCGTCCTTAGCGGTCGCTATTCGTCGCGGTACCATACATATTTTCGGTGACGTAATTCATACGCGACGCCCACTCGCACGATCCTTTCCGGCGATAACCCAAGTCCCAGTATTACACATCCGGTGACGTTATCTGCGTAGCTATCTGCGTAACCAGGCCCTCTTGCTTAGTGTCTCCGTGGCTACCGTCTGGTATGTCGCCCAAATAGCGAATGCTGTCGTTCCCGCGTCCTATGACGGCGTTCCCAACCTACGACCCCGTAGACCACGCTCCCAACTATACGCTCTACATGCTCTGTCTACGCTCCTAGCGTATACGGCTAAAACATATATACCCAGTCTTACAATGTTATCACAACATGTATTTCATAATAGCACGTATCATCATACCTAATAACTGATTGCAAAGCAATCTTTAAGAATGAATGAACCCGAATTATAAACCTTCGTCGAATTGACAGTATGCTAAACTTTAACAAAACGTGTAAAACAATTACAGATGTAATTTATCGACAATAAAATCTCACAAAACGCAAAACTTACAACATAATAATTCAACCATAGACTGAATGAATAATGTGTTCCCGTTAACACATTATAGGCTATAAGGCTTAGACCTCAGAGAGATTGAATAATAATGACAATATGAAAACCAACTTCAGAGAGATTTATACTGCACAATAAACAAAAACCGTTTATGCAATAACGTATTGACAGTTAGAAACCTCCGTAGAAAAGTACATACAATTTGAATCGCGTATTCCATTTACTATCTACAGAACAACTGGCATTATCAATAATGTAAATATATGCCCCAATAATCTTATCAGACAATAATTTTCTAAAATATTCTGACGTTTGAAAACGTACAAGAATTAAAGACAATATCCTGCTAACTACCGGCAGATATTTACTTCAGAACAACAATTTAAATATGACAATAATTTACAACAAATAAACGTCTCACACCACAATTAATTATCCATAGGGTTCCATTGTAATGTTTGTGTTCATTGCATAGCTATAAACAGAATTTACAACATGTATTTATGCTTAAATTCTTCATTGATCTGCATTTAAAACACATTTAACAAATATTTACCAGATTGAACTTTTTTTAATTTCATGTTTGCATATTTTTGTCTACATTTTAATAGGTGTCACACCTATTAAAATGTAGACAAAAATACAATCCCTCGATGATTAGACCCATGATGTATAAAATAAAGCAGAATTAGCTAGAAATCTTATATCAATATGCATTTTCCTGTGATCTTTTCCTAAAACGCTGTAGTTTTAGAACCTGGTAAAAGTAAATCAATGTATCCTGTACAATGTAGAAAAGCGAACTTTTTATTTTATTTTATCTACCTCCTTCATCTGTAGGGCACGAGCATTCAAGGGAGATAATAGTGGTGTGAGTCCTTTAGCAATCGGAACTGCCTCAACCATTTTTTTCAAAAATAATCTCGGAAAGAAATAGACACCATCTTGGATACTACTTTTCAATCACGTGGGGTCAGTCACGTGGAATATACAATGGCGGCGCCCATTGAACCATCATGGTGCTCCTTCATCCCGAAGAATGACGGGATTGGCCGAGCGTTTACGATTGGCTACTCCGTTTGTTATTCAAACAAAAACAATACGCAGTAAATTACAAAATATTTTTATATTTAACTATTTTAACTTAAACTGACTATAAAATGATAAGACTTATTTCAAAAGAGGATAGCATTTAATAAATAATACAAATATGTTTAAAATCAATTGATTTCCGGGTCTATATTTTGTTACGGTTTACACGGTACTTTGCCGGGGCAATTCACCCAAACCCATCAAATCGACGTGTATCATTGGAAATACCCACGAGCATTATTTCCGATGATCTACGGAAATTAGCGAGTTTGCACGATTGAGTCCTTAAGGTGAATATTTTGCTAATGATCACCTCAATAATAATTAAAAATGTATATAAATCAATTACATGCTGAAAAGTGCTAAAATTTTGATTCCATGTTTATTGGTTTTCAAATTATTCAAGGTTTAGTGACTTAGGGTAGTGGTCGAAATTCAGGCCGAGTACCTTTAATATTTTGAAAATCTTCAGTTGTGACAAGGATTTTGCATTTTCCTATTCATTTGTGCTCGGCTATGTTTGAAACTTTCAAATATACATGAAAAGGCATCTCTACATCTGAATATAGCATTAAAAATGATCTTTAAGAAATAGTTATTTAGAAAAATGGTGAAAATAATAAAATGAAACTAAGGGTTACCCGCCAAAATTTTGATTTTCCAGGAAAAGTATCAGTCTCTCGCTTTACTTTTGACCTTTTTTCAAAGAAGTCTGTCTTCATTGATATGTGTGTTTGTTTTACAAGCCAATAGCTGTAAAATAATGCTAAAGTTATGCTTATACCTGTATTGGTTTTGAAAATATAGTTAATTTTTAGTTAAACATGGTATCAAGTAAAATTTCAGCTAATTCCTGCAATATGAAGATAGCTTGAAGTAACTATACACACACAGACGGGATTTCTGAATAACCGTGTTATCTGTGTCCTAACATGTCTAAAACGTTCACAGATACACGAACAATGCTTAGAGGTGAAGGATGTAAGATACCAGTTCTGCAGCTCTAAAGCGCAAAGGCTTAGAGATGAATGATGAAAATTCCCATTCTGAAGCTCTAAATTGCAAGGCATTAGAGATGAATGATGAAAGATACCTGTTCTGCGGCTCTAAAGCGCAATGCCTTAGCATTAAAGGATGAAAGATACACGTTCTGCAGCTCTAAAGCGTAATACCTTATAGATGTCGGATGAAAATGCCATTCTGCAGCTCTAAAGCGCAATGCCTTAAGAATAACGAATAAAAGATACCCATTCTGCAGCTCTTACTTGACGTCTCACACCACAATTAATTTTTAAGTTTAAGTTTTTGTTCGTGGCATAGCGATAAACAGATTTTACAACATGTATTTATGCTTAAATCCTTCATTGATCCAATATCTGCATTTAAAACACATTTAACAAATATTTACCAGATTGAACTTTTTTTAATTTCATGTTTGCATATTTTTGTCTACATTTTAATAGGTGTCACACCTATAAAAATGTAGACAAAAATACAACTCCGTGCACTTAGACCCATGATGTGTAAAATGAAGCAGAATTAGCTAGAAATCTTATATCAACATGCATTTTTCTGTGATCTCTTCCTAAAATGCTGTAGTTTTAGAACCTGGTAAAGGTAAATCATTGTATCCTGTACAATGTAGAAAATGAACTTGTTTTTTTTTATCTACCTCCTTCATCTGTAGGGCACGAGTATATTCAAGGGAGATAATAGTGGTGTCAGTTGACTAACCCCTTGCCGTTATAGTATTGGTCACTACTACTCTGGATAATGGCTTGCGATCATGTGACGAGTTCTTATGATTTCGACACCCATATATACAGTCCTTACACGGATACAGACCCAGTTGCGTTCAAGTACCCCAAAATTGCACTCCGTTTGAGTTCATTTTTTCGTTCCGTTTGCATTCCGTTTGCGCTCCGTTTGCATTCCGTCTGCATTCCGTTTGCATTTCGTTGTTATAAATACATTTATTATAATGCATTCATTGCGTTCGTTTTCAGCGTTTAGCGTTCATAAACGAACGTTTGCGTTCATTTAAATGAAAACAAATGCATTTCTGAACACAACATAGTGCGTGCTTTTAAATGCACAAATGGAGATAATGCATGTGCGTTCGTTTCGTTCGTTCGTGCAGCGTTCACCAATCGCAACATCGCTCACGATAACATATTGTTCAAATTTAGATAATAATTCTTAAAGTTTATGCAGCTTGTCAACAAAAATGGCGGTTAAAGACGGTAAGAAGCTTACTGTCTCGGCTAAAAATATAATTTTGGAGTTAAAAGCGAGTGGATTGTGCACAGTACACATTCAGAGGACTCTTCATTAAAAGAGTGGATTATACGAATACAATTTAATTCATATTAACATATAAATTTATATTAATTGCAAAGAATGGTTGAGGCATTAATACGATAATGCTTTAATTAGTTTATGTGCAAACCCCTTGCATTCACCCGCCATTTATATTCATGCCATCATCGAGTAACTAAATTCATCGCTTAATTAGCCGGGATTTTCGAACACCCAATATTGACAATCACTAATTGTTTAATCAATAGCTCATGTAGTGTGTACACGGACACTGTGATCTAATTACTTAACATCAGTTATTAGCTATTGTCACATTATACGTTATGGAAGTATGACAAATAAAGATTTCAAATGAATAACTGTTGTAAAATTATGGAAATTACAGAATTTAGCCATAATCGAAATAAGGGGAAACCCGAAAAAGGGAAAACAGATGCTAACTTGAAATACGAGATTTAAATAGACAAACGTGGATTAAACGAATACAAGAAAATTAATATCAATATTCAATGGAAAATGTTCATCGTTAATAAATAATAGATAGTAGTCAGGTGTGACACAGTGGAATATGCGTTTAGCTGATTTGAAAAAAAAAAATCTGCAAAATGTATAGTTTTCTATTTAATGTTAGAGAGACAGTACTCAATGTGTTCATTTACGTTGTGGCCTATGTGGCTCAGTGAATAATGCATTGTGGTTTAGAGCAAAATCCTCTGTCTGGTGTTCGTTTGATACATACCATAGTAAGTCTTATGAGACACTTTATTTTCATATTTAATTCCTTCTGAGGTCGATGTCCCAATATAATCAAATATGTGGGTTTAGCCCTACATGTATTATCGTTTTATCTCAATGTCTGAATCATGCGTTAGAATCCGATAACGTGTTTGTGTTCTGTAATTTAAACAGAAGATGCCATGCATCGGGAATTAACTAATAATTTTAAACGGACGCAGAGCAATTGTTAATAATTTAATATACAGTTATTACGCACCTCCGGTTTATCATTCAAATGTTGTGTTTGCTTAAAAGGGACACACGGAAATCTTGAAGTATTTGAAATCTGTACTCGATTTATATATCCAGAATCATGGTTACTTTTTAACATGGTTACATTTAAAGAAATACAATTTTAAGTTTATTTTTCGTTTTACTTTACGTTTAAATATATATTATTTTTGCAAAATATCACAATTGAATAATATGCAAACACAAATTGCTTATTACTGTTCTTATAATTAATATTAATGATTGAAAAAACTGAAGGTTATCCGGATAAAACCAGCCTTGAGGTTTAAAAAAAATTCAAGATTGCAGTGTGTCCTTTCAAAGCTGCATCCACATATATTACGTTTTCCGAGTATTAACTTTCTTACCCCATAGAACCCCAAAGAAAAGAAAAATGGGTAGTAGCTGAGATATGAAATGAAACCTTCATTTTGGCTTAAACATGTTGCATATTGTAAAAATAATTCATAACATTCACATGACATCATCGAAATAAGTTGACCAATCAGAGCTGGATAAAATAAAACACCTCCACATTCTGGTATGGGGTAAACTCGGTGTTTATCGTTGAGGCTCAACTGACTTTAGCTCTTTATAAAACTAATTTGTAGAGTTAATTATTTTAAAAGCTTTTTTTTTTGTGTACGGCTATGTATCTTCTTTTGATAATGTCTGATTTTTAAACACCACCGTATATACATTTAATTTAAAATATGGTATAATATGTTTATTTTTCATATAAATATTGAGGATGAAGTCCCGAGTAATCCCCTTGATTTTCACTTACTGTATATGTCGACCTTCCGGAAGTGAACCAGATGTGAAAGTTATCAATAGGTAATTTTAAACAAGTTATCACTTTTTTTCAGCAAAAGTGTTTTTAATGTTTTTTATTTTTTTTATTTATGTAAATATTCATTATACAATCCTGCTAATATATAAGGTTTTCCGTCGCTCAATGGAATTAAGACGGGACCACATAACGATGTTTAAATTAAAGGTAATAAAGATGTTTCGGAGGATAACTGCACTACTGGTGGAATAACCGCGAGTTTTAGAGATAATCAAGAATGCCCTGAATATACCCAGAGTGTCCCTCTAATGTGAATCAGTCTGATTCAAATGTTCAAGAAATAAAATTGCGCGGAGTGTTATACTTATTTTAATAATGCTCTTACATTTTGAGGTGTTTTTTTTCATAATAACGGTGTACATAACTAGTATAACCGATATTGTGAAACATATGCTAGTAGTTTAATATTAAATACAATTTTCTTGTGTTATGACTGCAAAACAAAAGAACGGTTGAACATAAATCGTGAATAATGGGTTAAAGGGATACAAGGGGAACTTTACTTTTAAAAAAACAACTCAGGGTTTCCAGCTAGTTTTACTGCATACATTACATTTGTTCAAGCAGTAATACTAATAATAAGACTAGTATTAAGGAATTTAATTTTGCATATTATTGATTTTTAATCTTATTCAGCATTGTTGTGTGTCCCTTTAAGATCAATAAATAAGGCGATATATACCCTATAATACATAGTATTAACTGAGAATTCATTACTTCAAAACAAATACGAACGACAAGAAATAGTCACAAAAGGCATGCATTTAATTGATCGTATAAAGGAAAGAAATTGACCGGACGCCAAGAATTTAAATAAAAAAGATCAAGATTGTTCCAAACCTGAAATTTAATATTTCGCAAATCAGCAAATATGTTCGTAATTGAAAATACGATTTCATACAGTTACTTCTTTAACAAAATAAAACAAACATATTAACTTAACTTTGAAAAACACTAATACTTGTGAAGTTTTATGTAATTTAACTTTTACCGATGCCTATATGAAAACAACGTTATCATGCTTCGTTGCAATGTGGTAAAATAATATCTGGTTTACTTTTTTGTATCCCTAATTATTAATACAACATGACAATAAATAAAACAATGACAATAACGGAAGTAAACTAAATTAATATGATTTACGCCTTTTTAGATTTAAACTTTTAAATAAGGTAGTTTCTGAGAGTATTACATACCGGGTAGTTTTCATTTGCTCGTAATATTTATTTGACCAGTGGACATTGTCTTAACAATACCAATTGTACCAACATATATTGAAAATAAATTTCAGTCTGTTACTTATTCCCGCTTTATTTATAAATCAAATCCGTATTCGCCATAAATCATAGTTGAAAATGTTATGTCGCCTATTAAATTAAAAATACAATAAAGTATACATAATTAACTTTAGGACTGGACCATGCATTATTTTGTTCGTTAATTGTGATTGGCTGATTGAAATAAAAGGGAGTAACTGACTCTGTGTCACAACTTATGATTGGCCAACATATAAGGCGCTGATAATTGAACTGTGACTGTAATGGTCACTCCGTTGACCGTGACACTCGTAAATAACAGTTTAGAATACAAGTCATATATACATTTATAGCATTGATTTGACAAATGAATATTACAGGGTTACCATAATAAATCTAAGAACGTCCTCAGATTTTCGGAAATGCTGAATTTGAGCGCGCGAAGCGAAACTTTCAAATTCGAACATTTTCAAAAACGATTGATAAAAAAGTACAATGAAACACAACATATTACATTTTGTTGTATCTTATTCATACTTTTTCATCACCCAGATGTTGAGATTTCACCATATGTTCAGTAGGTCATACAATTTGTGTTACTCGTTTTTTATCACAAGTGAAGTGAACATATTTTTCAGAATACAAAGATACCAATTTTTCAGATAACATTTTGAAACGGATACATATACCATATCAATATTCATATACATGTAAATGCAGAATTTTAAAAGAATCGCATTAAAATTCTGAATTTTTACAGTAAAGTTGGTTAAACGTCTAGGATAAAGACCTTGTCTATCACCTACCAGAAAAGTCAGTATACTTAAATGATGCTTTACGAACATTATGAATAAGTTGTTTTGTCGGAAACGCACAATTTTGAAATATTTTATGAAGCTTATTACTTGGATACACATTTAATATGCTAGGATTTTGTTATTTGTTATTTTATGTACAGTGTTTTGTCCTGTCATATTATGTCGATCTTGCATAATAAAGATTTACATGCATTTATCTTGTTTTCTATATGTATTAATAAAATGAATATGCTGGGCATTTGTTCATTTTAAATGTGTTAAAACCTCAAACCTAATAACTTTATTCACATATTAATATGTATGTGCATATGCTTTTATTAGTATGTATGTGCATTTTTATTAGTATGTATGTCCATTATGTTTATGTTTTAAAGACGAGAACACGTCAACTGCAATATAAAAGTGACTGAAAATGTAGCACTAGCACATTAAAAACAGTCAACTTTAAAAACACTATAAAAGCGGTGAAATATCAATTTCATGTTTATCATATACATAACACGAGTTACATAAGATGCCGTGGGCGATTTGGACTAATTGATTGGTTGCCGTGGTGTACACATCATATAGTTTCGCACACACAGTCGCATACACGTGTTGGTATTTGTTTTAAAAATTGGGTAGTAATAAAATGTATAACTTTTTGAAAATGTTTGAAAGAGCCATCAATTTTAAAAGAAAAGTCGGTAAGCCTGTTATCTAATAAAAAAGCCGGTTATTACCGGCGCAAAGCTTGCGAAATATCAATAATAATTAATAATGCAGGTATAAACAGGTACAACATACGAACTGTGATATTCGGTGAAATTATTTCAAATGGTATATATGAAAACATGACAGACTCTAATTTTCCTGATTCATAACCACACAAGAAAAGTTGTATAATTTCTTGTTAAAGCTTATCTATTTAGAAGAAGTGTGTTATTTAACTCGTAACTGTAAACATGTGGTGCAATTATTGAATTGAACTGACACTATTTATCGCAATTTATATAATATTTATGAATGAACCCTTTGTAACTTCAATTGTATTGTAAATTGTACATTGTGAGCTCATTACAGTATTTTCTATTATGTTTAACCATGTTTACTACTTATAAATTATAATTATAAGGTGACTTATAGGCCGTTGGACCGGGTGTTTCTCTATGCATTTGTATTATATGTTTGTTATTTCCGTATACACATGTCACTATAATAAAATATTTACTTACTTATTTACTTACTTATAAAGACATACATTTTAAATCTGGGCTGATAAGTATAAAGCCTTGATTAAATCAAGCTTTTATTGTTTTAAGATATATATAAATTCAGTAATGAACATAATTGCGCAGTACGAATACTGTTACATACGAACGGCTGAAGTTTTCTGGCCTAATTCAGGTAGAATATTGCCAGGGCGTATGTTTACTTACTCTCTGATTTGAATGAATGGACATATATTTATATACATGTAGACTTTACGCCCATTTTACACATCAAAAATATGCTTGTCAAAATCTAAGGCTTTTTTGTTTCAAAATCATGACAGCCCTGGTACCGAGTCCAACTGAATTCAGTATTGTACTCAACACTGTAAAATAACCTCTTTATTTCACACCTCAAAATTCAATTTGATTGGGACAGGCAGTACAGAAATCGGCACAGGGTTATTATCCCGGGGCAATTAGCGATCATAAACATGCCATCCAATAACCATCCAATTAACATGTCAATAAATGTTTGTCTTCACAGACAATGTACAGCAAAAGATTGTATATCGTCTCAAATACTGTCTTTGTTGTTGGTTTTGGTCAGAAGTGAATCATATTTTATACATTGTCACATATAATTAATTATTTAGTAAACTACATATTAATATATATATATAATATACATATAAAGTGGTTACACTTATCAGAGACATAAGAAATTGTTCTTTTTGTCTTTGAAAGCAGACCTGTTTTCATTTTCGATGACATAACTTACTGCTATCTTCTCTAGAACAGTTTTAATCAACAATATTTTACTTTTAAAATGAAATAATATGAAATATAATATTCCTATGTTAAAACATTTAGATCAAATCGTTATTTCTCCGAAAAACAGTTCAATTCGTCACGCATTTCGTTTAAATCGGGATCGTATTATCGATTCAACCGCGTTCAAAACGATACCAATAGAAGTTATCCGAAAAAGAAAATACGTTTGCTAGCGTTTGCGTGCGTTTAAAAAAATGCATTTATAAAAATGCATTTGCGTGCGTTTAAAAATGCATTTCAGTGGTTGCGTTCGTTTCGAGCATTCATCGTTCATTCTGCGTTTATAAATATGCACTCAGCGTTCGTTTATCGCTTATTGTACAGATCGTGCATCCGTTCGTTTAACGTTCATTTACAGTTCATTTACCGTCCATTCACCGTTCATTCGCCTCACCGTTCATTCATCGTTCATTTACCGTTCGTTTGGAGTACTTGAACACAACTTGGTCAGTACATAGTGAAACACAAGCCATCCATGCAAATGTCATGTTATTCGGACTGCTCGGACTACACATAGTTTCGTAATTTTGTTCTATACATTTATTAGGCCCGCACTGGTAAATACTGGCAAATTTACACATAATACACAGCTTGTACAATCATAACTTTCTTAATAGTTGATGGATTCTGATGAAACAAACGCCAAAACAACTTATTCTTTATCAATATAATGAATCTAGTAAAGCATCATTTATTAGATATAGGCATCGATTAAAAGAGATGCTTTTGGCAAATATCTACCAAAATTCCTATGATAAATCAAGGGAAATGAGGCCCCGACAAACACAGTTAAAAACTCTTAAGTAAATATGTACTCATTTTGTTACAACACGTTCCCCCATCAGAAAAAGTGGCTACACTTCTTCTAACTACAAAATGAACCATTTATATACCATATTACAATATCACTATTTACACTAACTTTACTAGCTTCCTCCACTAACCTACATTTATCCACAGCACCCTAACTACTGTCCTCAGTTATGACCTACATTACTAATAACTATATGTCCTTAGGTACAGTAAAGCTGAATCACTATCTCCTGTCCTCTCTACCACAATATCGAAGTTTCTATCCTACTCAAATAATCTTCTCATGCACTGTCTATTCCTGGACTATCCCCATTACCGCTTCCAGGACCTCGTGTAATAACCGTACTAAGTATAAAAACATCACTCCTTCAACTTCGAATAGACTCTAAACCATCTTTCTTACCAAATGCCTGAATTGCTTACCACCATCTTTCAGACTTCCTTTTAATCGGTTTACACCACCTAACGTTTTTACGCAAATGTTAACTAACCTACTGCTGTCTAACAACTGTCTCTGAAATCTAGAATCACACCAAACCATGACTCCCAACTAATTTCTGGACTAATGACTGACCTGCATAATACTATAACAACCAGCTCAACCATAAAAAAACATAAATACTACCAGCACCTTTTGCAATGTACCCCTAATAGTTGTATGAGTCCGCGTGAAATCACCAGTTACCTTCTCTGGTACCGCCTTGATCGTTTGGATAACACTAACATCATTCTGAACCATCGTATCCGTCCTACATCTGTATCCCTTAGTCCACTATCTATTGACTGTACTACATCCCGACTTACTAACAACTGGTTCGCTGCTCCGCTGCTAAATGAACTATCGCTTATGCTGCCTACATCCTTTCTAACCTTTACTGAATCACCATTGTTTATTCTTACCCCTGGAACTAACCGCTTTACCTCTCCTACATCAACTATCCTAACAGGTTTCTCTATTAATGGCTTTCTTTCTATCGCCAAAGTACTTACACTTACCTGTGTCACTATTCTGCCACAAATACTACGAGACCTGCAAAATCTAGTTACTTCTGAATTTAAACCTGGCCAATAAAACTGAGATAATACCTTATCACAACTTTTCCGAATACCTGAATGTCCACCTTTTAACGACTCGTGTGCCATCTTAATAACATTTTCTCGACATTTCTTTGGAACTACCACCTGGTATTCTGTGTCCTTAGACTCATATTCACGGTATAGTAACTGTTTTTTATATACAGATCTTACCTTTCCACCCCTCTTACACATCCTGAATTGACCATCGTTAGCTTTCTCTCTCGTGCTGTCCAACGTAACGTTCTTTTTCTGCAACTCAATGAACTCTGTCCTTGTTATATCTAAAATCTTAACTGAAACGTTTAACTTCCGGTATGGCTTCGTCTCTTGCTTCTTATGTGCTCTACTCTGTACTGTATTCACAACATCTTCTGGTCCTGGGTAACTCGCCCCTGGAATATTACCTATTACCAAATCATACACCGGTGATTCGATACATAACGTCTCCGTTTTACCCTTGAAATACGGCGTTTGTACGTCTACTTACGCTACACGAAAGTAATGTTCATCAATGTACTTACAACATCTCATCTCCTACCTTGTAAATATTGCTCATTTTGAACTAAATTTGCTTGTACCATTGCGCAAGTTGTTCCCGTATCTCTCATGACCTTGACCTTCGTTTCATTGACCCTAACTTCCTTCGACGGACAATTGCTTGCCATACAAGCTCCCAACTGCTCCAGACTATCACTGTATACCAATACACAACTCGAACTTTCTGTCCTCTGCATCATCCGCGACCACGATCTCTGTTCCTGCCACGTCCTCTAAAGAAATTGTTACCTCTATCAATTTTGCAGAATGTAGTCGTATTTTCAATACCCGCACTTGCAACTGCATTTATCTTTTCATCTTCGACTGCTGCAATCCGATGCTTACCGTCTCTCTTCCTGCAATAAACTGACCTATGGCTTCCATCACAAAAGGTACATTTCCAATGAGAATACGAATTATCACTTACCCTTGGCGTACTTGAAGACCTTCCCCTATCTGTGTCTGGCTTGCTATCTCGACTGCTTCTGTCTTTGTCTCTGTCCCGACTTTCTTGTACCACTACAGACTCACATCCACCTCCTCTTGCATCTGCAGAATCGAAACCACATCGAAACAAGATGAGTAATATTTTGTGAATTTTAACCCGATTACCGCCCGCCCCCAGGGGGCAGATCTTAAATTCGAGACAATATCGCACATTTACACATCCTAACTAAGATATAAACCACACTCCTTGAATGCTACTTTCCCTGTCCGATCTTTTTATATTTCTTTATACTGCACAATAGTGTTGTTTGTGCCGTGTGGCGACCTTAAACAGTCTCCCCGTACGTCCAATCAGTATTGTTATTTTTACATCCTACAGGGATTGTATGACATTCATTGATCCAGTTTTTCCTTAAACACGTGTGTTTCAACCGCTTTGAAGGTTTTGTGCTCATCGACATTTTGGCCTATTTTATTAGGGTTTTCCTTAACTTTCGTCATTATCTTGTATTAGACACTGACGTCGAGTTTTGGACCTCTTTAAACAGTCCGTTAGTTTACTAATATTATTTCTTATGGATCTTTGATACGATTCTATTTCGTATCTCTAATAAATACTATTTGGCACTTATTTAGCTTTTCACAGAATGGTATTACTCTCCATAAAAAACAATTATGAGTCTTTTAGTTAAAACTTTTAAAATAAATCTTTCACCTCTTCGGTGACACTCTGCGTCATCAATACAAATTCCACAAAATACCTTTTCATTGCTTAGAAATAAGCCATATACGCGCCTTACACGTTTACATCTTCATTCGGCAACCCCATTTCATGTTCCTTCTAACAATATTACTAGGATTTTTAATAATGGCACAAAACTTTCCGTAACTCCTCTAGATTATGCCTAGTATTTTTCGAGATACTCATGTAGTTGATTCTATCCCAAAATATTTCAAAAATTCAGAAAGTCCTGTAATTTGTTATAAGTATAAAAAGCCTATTAGAAATATTATTTTCAACTACAACAAAATAGTTTCTGACCTTTATATAGTACATGCTACACACAACATGTTCTCAGACCCCATATTGACAAGGAGTCTGATAACGTCAGGCATTTTCTAAAACTACTATACATTAATAAAGGTATTGATTTCATTGACATGCCTAGTATTTTTCGAGATACTAATGTAGTTGATTCTATCCCAAAATATTTCAAAAATTCCGAAAGTCCTGTAATTTGTTATAAGTATAAACAGCCCATTAGAAATATTATTTTCAACTACAACAAAATAGTTTCTGACCTTGATATAGTACATAATACTCCTTAGGAATGTGAATGCAACGCATCTAAATGTTGCTATGCTCCAGCAGGTCATGTCATAACTGGTAATTCTGATATTGTTGATGAACGTATTCGGCATTTGTTTTCGAAACGTCCTAAATATAGATTACCTTCAACTATTGATTTTAATGCCTGTCGCGCCCAGATCGCCTATTACATTGAAGATTTTAGTATAACATGGTGTCGTAGAGAACCTGCGACCCAAACTCGCTTTCTACTTGGAAAAAGTCAATCCTTAAAATTATAGATACACGTATTAACTTTTATAATGCTAACACCTATTTACTTCCTCCGAGACCTAGGTTTTCCTTTCGTAATTTAAAATCTGGAATTCAGGAATTTCATAATAAATTTGTTTTAGTTCCTGCAGATAAAGCAGCTAATAATGTAATTATTGTTTGACGCCTACATTACGTCAATGTTTTATCTCTGGAACTCGGCAGCACCAATTCGTATACTCCAGTAAATTCTACTGAGGATGATGTTGTTTCCGCACATATCACTCGGTGCACTACTTTCAAGGCTGGTGTAAACAATGAGCAAAATAAACTGCCTACTATTTACTGGATTCCTAAATTACATAAAAATCCGTATAAGGCTCGTTTTATTTCGAATTCTAGTGCCTGCACCACAACAAACATTTCCAATATTATAACTTCTTGTCTAACTGCCGTTAAAGATCACGTTAAACTATATTGTGATAAAACTTATGAAAACTCTGGGATTAATTTATTTTGGTCTATAAAAAATCAGGAGACGTTCTTGATAACATTTTCAATAAAGGTCAACTTTTATCAATAAGCACGTATGACTTCTCTACACTATATACAATCTTACCACATCACATTATTAAAGACAACTAATTTCTCTTATTCAAAAAACAGTTTAGACAATTACACTATGTGGCCTTGCTATGAAGTTTATGTAGCACTCATCTTCCGATTAGATAATATTTTCGTCAGGTATGTAACCACTGTTAATAGACAAATTGTTGGTATCCCTATGGGTAGGAACTGTGCACCATTTGTCGCAGATTTGTTTTTATTTTGCTATGAAAGAGATTTCATGCTGAGTTTTCACCAGATACCGAGGCAGATGTTATTGGAGCTTTTAATGACCCTCTCGGTATCTGGATGTCATATTGAACATTGACAACCCTTTCTTTCCAACTATGGTTAATACTATTTATCCTAAAGAACTCCAGCTTAATAAAGCTAATATATCTGATAATAACACTTCTTTTCTTGATTTAGATCTCTCGATTGAAAATGGTGAAATAATTACTAAGATATATGACAAGAGAGATGATTTTAATTTGACATTGCTAATTACCCCCACATTAATGAGGATGTTCCCCGAGCAACTACTTATGGGGTGTGTGTGTCTCATCTTATTCGTTTTTCAAGAGCATTACTCGAGTTGAGGATTTTAATATTCGTAATCTTTGTAAAAAGCTACTCAATCAGGGTTACCGTTACCATAAACTTCGTAAAACCTTTGCAAAATTGTATTATCGTAACCCTGATCTTCTTTCCAAATATAAAAGTAATTTAAGGACTCTTCTGCGACAATGACTATCACAACCTGACTTCTATGGTGATGTGATTTATAAACTTCGTAAGATTCTTGGTCATGATCACTTTCATACTTTCTTTGTTAAACTTGTTAACAAGTTTATCAAAAAAGGTTATGACCCTATCATTTAGCAACGTACTGCATGCTTGCTGGTGGACCCTTTTACAGTTAACCACTTTGCTTTCCTCGTTAATTGTACGATGACCGTGGACCCTATGATGACGCCTACCTAAAGCCCATTGGGACGGTGGCGTTTGATGTTTGTCTATGATATTTCTTGTCGTGCCCTTTATGTTTTTTCTCTTGTTGCTCTGGCTTCTGCCAAGTCATTGAGTACCTTCATTGTGGCTTTCTAGGCTATTTTGTTGTATTATATTTACACGAGCATATTTGTGTTTTACTTATATTGCCTATTGATGCTGCCTTGTTGGTAAGAGATTAGATCATGTCAGGGATTTCTTTATTTACACTGTTCTGTTTTAATGGGATGACAGGAGGGTAAGTGTGTGGTTTGGTCCACCCTAGAACCGGTTTAAACCCCCCCCCCCCCGTGGCCTACTTTGCCACTGACCGTTCCAAGGCGGTAGCCACTATTGTCAACCCTTTAGTGTTTGTGATGTCTTTTGCATTTAAAATTACTTTTGCCTTCTTGTTTGTCTGTTTGCGTGTTTGTTTCTGTGTTTTGTGGTTGACTGTCCTCCTTGAATGCTACTTTCCCTGTCCGATCTTTTTATATTTCTTGAGATCTCAAGGATATAGAAAGAGTAAGCGTCATAAGGCCAAGACGCTTTAATAGTAAATTACTGCAACAGAAATGGTGGTGAAGACATGGTTACCGATTTGGAACGGTCAGTGGGCAATAAGGCATACAGGTTAGCTTGAATCTATTTCATGTGTACACAATCCTCGTTGGTATCCTGTCTTCAGCTCCCAAATAGACTAAAGAGTGTAAATAAAACTACATCCCATCAAAAGGAATTATCTAACAATAAAGTCCACATCCAGAGAAAATAACAAAATAAACACGAAGATGTTTTTGTAAAACTATATAAAATAAAAAATAAAAAACATCTTAGGATGTATCCAGAATTGTACTGAACAACCACAGCAGTTGCAGCCAAAGAAATATTAATGCACATCTACACATCTAAGAAACACCACACATGAACTTGATATCTCAAAGGGTATAGAAGAAGCTAGCTTCACATGGCAGAAACTATGTAGTAGTTAATTACAGTAAGTTCCCCTGTAGAGGGACCGCTTTATGCAGGATGTCACAACCCGTTTTATGTATGTTTTTCCTCGAGTCCATTAATGGCCATACCAAATTTGAATCATAAACTTTGACATTTGAACGAGATATGCATTTCGTGTGGCTTTTGATCCGATTACCCCCTAGGGGGCCCCAGTGGGTGAAACCAAAATCTGTGACATTATTGTGCATATACACATCCTAACTAAGAAAAACACCATACAAGAACTTTAAATATCAAAGTGTATAGAAGGAGCAAGTGTCATAAAGCCAAAACTATCAAATAGTAAATTACTGCAAAATTGTATCCCTGTAGAGGGGCCCCTTTACACAGATGTACACAACTCATTTTGTAAATGTTGTGCCTTGAGTCCCTAAATGATCATACCATATTAGAATCAAATACATTTAAATATGGACAAGATATGCCATTAATTTTGTCTTGTTTTTTACCTGATTTTCATCTATGGAGCCGCCGAAGGCAAGGGCCATTAGATGTTACTAATCCGATATGGCTGGTTTTCGAAATTGTTTAAGCTTTCATTGCTATTAAAAATCTCTAGCACCTGCATTTATTATTTGATCTTTACCACACTTTTACAGATTTTTAATAGCAATGAAAGCTTAAACAATTTCGAAAACCAGCCATATCGGATTAGTAACATCTAATGGCCCTTGCTTTGATGAACAATAACATGTTCTGCCAGTAACACAAGACTTATGGCCCTTGATTTTCTTAAATATGCAATATGCTATATTGAGAACCAGCGGGACGAACTTTTTTTTTATAAATTGTATGACCCAATGGAGTGCAGCAAGGTCTCAGATTTTGCCTTCGCCCACTGGGGCCCCCTTTGGTAATTAGGTAAAAAATCAGAAAAAATACATATCTTGTCCAAATGTGAATGGATTTGATTCTATTTGTTTATGGTCATTTAGGGACTCAATGCACAACATATATAACATGAGTTTTGGCATATAGAGGCCCCTCTACAGGGGTACAATTTGGGGAGCTTACAGTGTTTCGGCCTTTTGGCGCTTATTCCTTCTATGTCCTTTGAGATCTCAAGTTCACGTGTGGTGTATTTCTTAGTTAGGATGTGTAAATGTTCAATAATGTCTCGGATTTTAGCTCTGCCCATTGGGGCCCCCTGTGGGCGGTAATCGGGTCAAAATTCACAAAATATTACTCATCTTGTCCAGATGTGAATGGTTTCGATTCTAGTTGTGTATGGTCATTTAGGGACTCGATGTACAGCATATATAAACTGGTTTTGACCGCCTTCTATACCCTTTGAGATTTCAAGTTCATGTTTGGTGTATATTTTAGTTAAAGATTTGTAGATGTGCAATAAGTTTCATATTTTGGCTCAATCCTCGGCGGCTCCATAGATGGAAATCAGGTAAAAAACACGACAAAAATAATGGCATATTTTGTCCATATTTAAATGTATTTGATTCTAATATGGTATGATCATTTAGGGACTCAAGCCACAACATTTACAAAATGAGTTGTGTACATCTGTGTAAAGGGGCCCCTCTACAGGTATACAATGTTGCAGTAATTTACTATTTGATAGTTTTGGCTTTATGACACTTGCTCCTTCTATACACTTTGATATTTAAAGTTCTTGTATGGTGTTTTTCTTAGTTAGGATGTGTAGATGCACAATAGTGTCATAGATTTTGGTTTCACCAACTGGGGCCCCCTAGGGGGTAATCGGATCAAAAGCCACACGAAATGCATATTTCGTTCAAATGTCAAAGTTTATGATTCAAATTTGGTATGGCCATTAATGGACTCGAGGAAAAACATATATAAAACGGGTTGTGACATCCTGCATAAAGCGGTCCCTCTACACGGGAACTTACTGTAATTAACTACTACATAGTTTCTGCCATGTGAAGCTAGCTTCATCTATACCCTTTGAGATATCAAGTTCATGTGTGGTGTTTCTTAGATGTGTAGATGTGCATTAATATTTCTTTGGCTGCAACTGCTGTGGTTGTTCAGTACAATTCTGGATACATCCTAAGATGTTTCTTATTTTGTATTTTATATAGCTTTACAAAAACATCTTCGTGTTTATTTTGTTATTTTCTCTGGATGTGGACTTTATTGTTAGATAATTCCTTTTGATGGGATGTAGTTTTATTTACACTCTTTAGTCTATTTGGGAGCTGAAGACAGGATACTAACGAGGATTGTGTACACATAAAATCGATTCAAGCTAACCTGTATGCCTTATTGTCTACTGACCGTTCCAAATCGGTAACCATGTCTTCACCACCATTTATGTTGCAGTAATTTACTATTAAAGCGTCTCGGCCTTATGACGCTTACTCTTTCTATATCCTTGTGATCTCAAGAAATATAAAAAGATCGGACAGGGAAAGTTGCATTCAAGGAGGACAGTCAACCACAAAACACAGAAACAAAGACGCAAGCAGACAAACAAGAAGGCAAAAGTCATTCAAAATGCAAAAGACATCACAAACACTAAAGTGTTGACAATAGTGGCTACCGCCTTGGAACGGTCAGTGGCAAAGTAGGCCACGGGGGGTGGAGGGAGTTTAAACCGGTTCTAGGGTGCACCAAACCACACACTTACCCTCCTGTCATCCCATTAAAACAGAACAGTGTAAATAAAGAAATCCCTGACATGATCTAATCTCTTACCAACAAGGCAGCATCAATAGGCAATATAAGTAAAACACAAATATGCTCGTGTAAATATAATACAAAAAAATAGCCTAGAAAGCCACAGTCAAGGTACTCAATGACTTGGCAGAAGCCAGAGCAACAAGAGAATAAACATTAAGGGCACGACAAGAAAGATCATAGACAACATCAAACGCCACCGTCCCAATGGGCTTTAGGTAGGCGTCATTCATAGGGTCCACGGTCATCGTACAATGAACGAGGAAAGCAAAGTGGTGAACTGTAAAAGGGTCCACCAGCAAGCATGCAGTACGTTGCTAAATGATAGGGTCATAACCTCTTTTGATAAACTTTTTAACAAGTTTAACAAAGATAGTATGAAAGTGATCATGACCAAGAATCTTACGAAGTTTATAAATCACATCACCATAGAATTCAGGTTGTGATAGTCATTGTCGCAGAAGAGTCCTTAAATTACTTTTATATTTGGAAAGAAGATCAGGGTTACGATAATACAATTTTGCAAAGGTTTTACGAAGTTTATGGTAACGGTAACCCTGATTAAGTAGCTTTTTACAAAGATTACGAATATTAAAATCCTCAACTCGAGTAAAGCTCTTGAAAAACGAATAAGATGAGACACACACACCCCATAAGTAGTTGCTCGGGGAACATCCTCATCAATGTGGGGGTAATTAACAATGTCAAAATTAAAATCATCTCTTTTGTCATAGATTTTGGTAAGTATTTCACCATTTTCAATCGAGAGATCTAAATCAAGAAAAGAAGCGTTATTATCAGATATATTAGCTTTATTAAGCTGGAGTTCTTTAGGATAAATAGTATTAACCATAGTTGAAAAGAAAGGGTTGTCAATGTTCAATATGACATCCAGATACCGAAAGGTGTCATTAAAAGCTCCAATAACATCTGCCTGGGTATCTGGTGAAAACTCAGCATGAAATCTCTTTCATAGCAAAATAAAAACAAATCTGCGACAAATGGTGCACAGTTCCTACCCATAGAGATACCAACAATTTGTCTATGAACGGTGGTTCCATACCTGACGAAAATATTATCTAATCGGAAGATGAGTGCTACATAAACTTCGTAGCAAGGCCACATAGTGTAATTGTCTAAACTGTTTTTTGAATAAGAGAAATGAGTTGTCTTTAATAATGTGATGTGGTAAGATTGTATATAGTGTAGAGAAGTCATACGTGCTTATTGATAAAACTTGACCTTTATTGAAAATGTTATCAAGAACGTCTCCTGATTTTTTATAGATCAAAATAAATTAATCCCAGAGTTTTCATAAGTTTTATCACAATATAGTTTAACATGATCTTTAACGGCAGTTAGACAAGAAGTTAAAAAATTGGAAATGTTTGTTGTGGTGCAGGCACTAGAATTCGAAATAAAGCGAGCCTTATACGGATTTTTATGTAATTTAGGAATCCCGTACATAGTACGCAGTTTATTTTGCTCATCGTTTACATCAGCCTTGAAAGTAGTGCACCGAGTTATATGTGCGGAAACCTACATCATCCTCAGTAGAATTTACTGGAGTATACGAATTGGTGCTGCCGAGTTCCAGAGATAAAACATTGACGTAATGTAGGCGTCAAACAATAATTACATTATTAGCTGCTTTATCTGCAGGAACTAAAACAAATTTATTATGAAATTCCTGAATTCCAGATTTTAAATTACGAAAGGAAAACCTAGGTCTCGGAGGAAGTAAATAGGTGTTAGCATTATAAAAGTTAATACGTGTATCTATAATTTTAAGAATTGACTTTTTTCAAGTAGAATGCGAGTTTGGGTCGCATGTTCTCTACGACACCATGTTATACTAAAATCTTCAATGTAATAGGCGATCTGGGCGCGACAGGCATTAAAATCAATAGTTGAAGGTAATCTATATTTAGGACGTTTCGAAAACAAATGCCGAATACGTTCATCAACAATATCAGAATTACCAGTTATGACATGACCTGCTGGAGCATAGCAACATTTTGATGCGTTGCATTCACATTCCTAAGGAGTATTATGTACTATATCAAGGTCAGAAACTATTTTGTTGTAGTTGAAAATAATATTTCTAATAGGCTTTTTATACTTATAACAAATTACAGGACTTTCGGATTTTTTGAAATATTTTGGGATAGAATCAACTACATGAGTATCTCGAAAATACTAGGCATGTCAATGAAATCAATACCTTTATTAATGTATAGTAGTTTTAGAAAATGCCTGACGTGAGCAGACTCCTTGTCAATATTGGGTCTGAGAACATGTTGTGTGTAGCATGTACTATATAAAGGTCAGAAACTATTTTGTTGTAGTTGAAAATAATATTTCTAATAGGCTTTTTATACTTATAACAAATTACAGGACTTTCGGAATTTTTGAAATATTTTGGAATAGAATCAACTACATGAGTATCACGAAAAATACTAGGCATAATCTAGAGGAGTTACGGAAAGTTTTGAGCCATTATTAAAAATCCTAGTAATATTATTAGAAGGAACATGAAACGGGGTTAACGTGTAAGGCGCGCATATGGCTTAGTTCTAAGAAATGAAGAGGTATTTTGTGGAATTTGTATTGATGACGCAGAGTGTCACCGAAGAGGTGAAAGATTTATTTTAAAAGTTTTAACTAAAAGACTCATAATTGTTTTTTATGGAGAGTAATACCATTCTGTGAAAAGCTAAATAAGTGCCAAATAGCATTTATTAGAGATACGAAATAGAATCGTATCAAAGATCCATAAGAAATAATATTAGTAAACTAACGGACTGTTAAAAGAGGTCCAAAACTCGACGTCAGTGTCTTATACAAGATAATGACGAAAACCCTAATAAAATAGGCCAAAATGTCGATGAGCACAAAACCTTCAAAGCGGTTGAAACACACGTGTTTAAGGAAAAACTGGATCAATGAATGTCATACAATCCCTGTAGGATGTAAAAACAACAATACTGATTGGATGTACGGGGAGACTGTTTACGGTCGCCACACGGCACAAACAACACTATTGTGCAGTATAAAGAAATATAAAAAGATCGGACAGGGAAAGTAGCATTCAAGGAGTGTGGTTTATATCTTAGTTAGGATGTGTAAATGTGCAATATTGTCTCGAATTTTAGATCTGCCCCCTCGGGGCGGGCGGTAATCGGGTTAAAATTCACAAAATATTACTCATCTTGTTTCGATGTGGTTTCGATTCTAGTTATGTATGGTCATTAAGGGACTCGATGCACAGCATATATAAAACCGGTTTTGACCGCCAGCATTAAGGGGCCCCTCTACTGGGGTACAAATTTACTACTGCAAGTTTCGGGCTTGTGACGTTAATTCCTTCAGTACCTTTTGAGATTTCAAGTTCATGTTTGGTGTATGTGTTAGTTAAAGATTTGTAGATACATATGTTGGCTCCATCCTCGAGGGCCCCATAGATGGCAATCAGGTAAAAACACAACAAATATTTTGTGCATATTTGATTGTATTTGATTCTAATTTGGTCTGATCATTTAGGGACTCGAGGCACATTAATAAAATGAGTTTTGTCCTCCTGTGTAAAGGGGCCCCTCTACAGGGAAATCAATTAATGTTTTAATCTGATACAAATCGGTAGTTGATTATACTACATATTTAATATGTACATTAGTAAGAATACATCTTAAGGAGTTTAAGAGTCTTTTTATTTATGAGTCTTACATAAGTTAATTTGTAAATTTCTTATATAGTATCGTATGCTCCAAATTAAAAATGAAATTAAGATTATGTCAGATTTCATAGAAATGAAGACCTAACTATAATCGTCCTATTTCTGGAAATTGAGATATTAAGTAAAAGCGATATTTCATTGCTATATTAATTATACTCAAAATTAATTTAAAGTCGGTAGGCTTACATATTTGTTAGTAACATATCAAAAGCTTGTTATGTCTATTTGTATATCCCAATGAGCGTTTATTTGGCCATACTTTAGTTTAAAAGATACGTCGAAGTTCCTTATAGCTTTGTACTAGAGCTTACAACTGTTTCAAACTTCATATACAATTTGCAACCCATCCTGTTTTTGTGAAACTTGAAAATAACCTTACCAAATCAGTCATTTGAAATATATTTGACTCTACTTGGCCTTATACTATCGACAGTTGTCCGTCGCCTGTCTGTTTGATTTATGGTGTCAACGCTCCAGTATCTTCATTTAGCATCCTGTATTTACTAAATTTGGCCAGAGTCTGAATATCGATGAAATCTCGGAGTAGTTTGAAAACAATGCTATAGGATAATAAACATCAGAGTTATGACACTTTATTTAATAAAAAAATGCTTTATTTTGCATTTTCAACACTCTAGCACCTGCATTGTGCACCATTCGATATTTAGTAAACTAATCCTTGCATCAATTAAAGATTGGATGCCTTTGAAAACCGCTAATATATTATTGTTTTTTATATAAGAACACATGGAAAAAAGTTGTAGAAGAACTAGATTACGAAAAGGTAGCAAGAAAAAGAAAGTTTGTTTTAATACGATTAGGCATTCATTTTGTTATATAACGTTTAAAAATAAAACTTATCTTAATTTACCTTATGATTGATATTTACGTTTTGCTTGTTGCACTACCAAACTATATGTTTGATACTTACACTACCAAGGAAAAACAATACATCGGTCCGAGTCTTGTCTCAATGTGTCTGTATCTAGTTACGTTTTGCAGTAGAAACCGTTCTTTCCGCTGTACAACACACATATTTAGATGTTTTCCTTAGTCACATTCTTCTCTTGTCTTTTCAACTACACATGTATGCTATAAAAGTAATAGACTGTCCAGTTTCACAACAGGGAAACTGACTTATTAACTAGAACATGGTTTGTTATTTCTTTATCAGAAATTATGGACTTTATACGCGAATGTATATTTGTATACGCCTGTAGGGACGTATTATATTATGGCGTTCTCCGTCAAACTGTCCGCTTACTTTTACATGCAAACAGATTGTGGCTAATAACTTTCAAAGTATAAGATATACAAGAACGACAGTTGGTAAACATCTACATCATTATCCAATACATACATCTGATAAAGGCCCATACATCTCTAGTTCATGTTTTTAAAGTTCCCTCTTGAAAATAAAAGGTTTTACCTGAAAGTTAATCTTGCCTTTTACAAGTGATTGTAACTAATAACTGTCAAAATATTAAGTGAACTTCGCACATTGTCAACATGATCCATTGAATACATCTTATAAAGGGTCATAATTCTCTGATTCATATTTTATTGTTTTATTTCGTTTTTCAAAAGGATTAATCTGGAGCTTAACATTGCGAACGACGGGCGTATATGCCCCACTAGGCGGTGCTCCTTTTAAGTTAAGGTGCTGTTGTTAAGTTAAGTAGAAATTGGGGGAAAAAAGCTTGGTATTATATCAAGGATCATAAAGAGTTAATACGCGTAGTAATTCACACAAAATGCCCGGTATATAACCAATCAATTTTCTATTTGCTGTACGAAAATTATAACAACAACATACAACCTACTTTACACATTTAAGCCAGACAACGAGAAATACACAAATGAGACATTACATAGACATGCTTATTATTCGACATAGTGTCCTCCGATGTCTAAATAGCAATTGTGAAGTGCACTTCAGTAATCCCTGTTGATTCTGTAATGTAGACACGCTGTTTTGTTATTTCTCCGAACATTTCATTACCTTTTTAAAAATTGCATGTACTAAGCTGTCACCCTATAACGTGCCTAATATACAGTTAGACATTTCATATATGTCATAAGTGTTTATATGTTTATCGCTCTCTATTTTATATTATAACTACAATATATATCCACCAAGAACATCTGTCTGACTACGCATGCGCAAATGCAAACTATATCTAGTGTCAGCATATGTAACCGAGATAACACTACGTTTTTCATTTGACTGTAACAAATCCAGCGGTGCCTTCAGTCGTCAAACATTCATATCTTTTTGTATGAAAGTAGTTGTTTGATGAGCGTTTGTACAAGAAGAATTGCCTCTTCCAAGATAATACATGACACCACAAACATAAAAGGGCCTTGGAACGGTCAGTGGTAATACATTCCGCTATGGGTTTACACTAGGATTTAGTGTGCACCAAACCTCCCACTTACCCTATGTTTATCCCAATAAAACGGGACAGTGTAAATAAAAATATCCCCGCAAGGTTATATTTTGGGGTCGTTTTATGTTATCTCAATTTTCCTTTGCCTTGCTTGTTTTTAAAAGGGGTGGGGATATCAATTCCATGAACTAGTTTTCTTTTTATTGTTAAAACTGCTGGTTTATGCTGCAAATATGTCCAAGCACGCACGCACGCACGCACGCACTCACTCACTGAAGCATCACAATTCACTGCTTTGAAATGCTAATATAATTCGTTTAATTTCGCATTAACACTGTTTGTTTGTTTGCTGTTTAGAACCTTCCAATATTTTCTTGGGTAAGTTTTTCCCAGCTTTTTTAATGTTATGATATTTTTGTTTTTGAATTCGTTATTGTACTTGTGAAGTTGCGATTACCAAATGTGCGGAATGCACAACTTTTAAACAGATTTTATCAACAGAGTGATTCATTTCTGACTGAGTTACTTCCCCTTTAACTTCGAAATCACATAGCGTGTTAAATAAATCGTCAATTTTATCATGATCGATATTTGTTATAAAATTGTTTGACTCATCCATGTCATCCCACATTTTAATGATATTTTCATTTTATACTATGTGAATTTTTTTATTTCAAAATTAAATCTAAAATTTAGGTTGACTGGACAATGTACATCAAAAAGCATTGGGCAGTAATCAATAACGTTCGAAACATCGATTGAGCAAAAGAGGCTAGTACTGCACACAAAACAATCAATAATGCTTATACCATTTGATGTCGTACACCCGTTTAAATCACCGATCGTTCTACCGTTTAAAATGAATAGATTATTGGCTTGTAAAAAAAACACCTATATCAGTAATTATTCATTGACTTATCACAGTTGTTTCTTTTTACACATACATTACTGTTTTGCAAAAAGTGCATTGTATTATAAGAGAATATGTCAATTTCCCCTTGTATTTCAAGAAATGGGTCAGCAAATATTCAGTTTTCAGGCGGAAAGTATATAACACCACAGAGAATATCTTCATTTTTTGTTAATCGTTTAGAGATGACGAACCAGTAAACAAGTTTACTTTTAAATTTATGGAAAGTTTGGTATTGATTAAATTGGTTCTTAACAGTAATCGCACGTCCGCCCGATTTATTCCTCACTTTTGAATTTCTGTTTTTAAAATACAATTTAAATTCTTTATGAACAAATGTATCGAGATCGTTCTTTTTTTCTTGCAATCCAATAATGTCATATACATTTTTTTTTTTTCAAATTCGGGGGAAGTCTTGTTTACTGGTTAGACCACATACATTTAATGATAGCATTTTCAATTCACTGAGTGTTTTAGTTCCACTGGGGTGCCTTTTTGGGATAATCATATGGACATCACTATTTACATTGTTGAGCTCGTGAAAACTATGGCTTTCATTGTTACAGACCCAGTTGCGTTCAAGTACCCCAAATAAATGCAGAACGAACGCTGAACGAACGGAAAATGAACGCAGAATGAACGCAGAATGAACGTTGAACGATCTATATTTTAAAAATGCATTTCGTTCGTTGCGTTCGTTTCGTTCGTTTTCAGCGTTCAGCGTTTTAAAAAAAGAACGATGAATGCATTTTTTAAAACGCTAAACGCTGAAAACGAACGGAACGAACGATGAATGCATTTTTTAAAACGCTAAACGCTTACAACGAACGAAACGAACGCAACGAAACGAACGCAAATGCATATCGCTATTTCGGATAACTTTCAATATTATCCTTTGAGTACATAATTGAAGTCTCGATTTAAACGAAGTGCGTTTTGCAGTAACTTAATTTAAAGAAATACACTGTGTAAATGATGTTTTTTAAGCACGATTACACACTTTCATTTTTACCGATTTAAAATAGGAAATGTATTTATTGTGTAGCACACATTTTATATTATTTCATTATAAAACTGAAATAATGTTGGTAAAATCAGACGGCATATTTTTATACAGTGTCAAGTATATTAAATTTTTGATGAAAATAACATCAACCCGGAAGAAAACTGAACGATCAATGTGCACCACCAAATAATGTCAACCACAGGTTACATTCTTCAATATGATCACAAACATTAGTCGTGGTAAGAACCGCATGGGCGGATACCAGGCGTTGTTTAATTGTCAGAAATGTTGCGATTGGTAAACGCTGAACGAACGAAGGCAAATGCATTTTCTCCGTTTGTGCATTTAAACGCACACATTATGTTGCGTTCGTTCCGTGCATTTAAATGAACGCATAGTTTCGTTTTTAAACGCTGAATGCATTCAAAAACGCAAATGATTTGCATTTTATAAAATGCATTTATAAAAATGGAATGCAAACGGAATGCAAACGGAGCGCAAACGGAACGCAAACGAAACGCAAACTAAATGCATTTTTGGGGTACTTGAACGCAACTGGGTCTGTACTTGGCAGGTGGTTGACACAATTGCGCTCAGTCACATAACTGATCCTTTGATCGATCGGTAACTCCCCCACGTGCTCCTATAGCACACCTTTTGTGGTGATGTCAGTAGAGGCGGTTGTGGTTAGCGATTGGTTGTTTACCTGGGTGTCACGTGCGTTATCTGTTTAGTGCATATTTAGTTCCACTCGCGCTTCTACTAGCATTGCGAATTTTCTTTACATGTGTGTCGTCGATTGGAGATCTTGCTTTTTGTTTAGGTCTGGTTCCGTTCGGCCAGTGTGTGCTTTCGGACGCACTGTCACTGCCCACTAGGTTTGGAATCAGTTCTGATTTACGGGTAGTCATTGTCTAGTTCCGACTGCAAAACGTCTCGGCTTTCGGTTTGTTTGTGCAGAAGATGTATTATTATATTGAGCACGAGGAAATGGTACTTTGGTGGTGGTCATGCTCTCGCGTGTTTCTTTCGTAGCTCGTGCTTTGACCGACATGAGTGTCTGGCTCGAATAGGTTGCCATTGATATTTAAAGAAAAACTTTGTTATTTGGGTTTTGCTTGAATTGTCTCATAATTGGGTAAAACTCTTTTCCTTTTTGTTCCATTTCAATAGGAAATTGCTCGCGAATACTAAATCCATGCCTTCTTTTATTTAATTCGATGCCCCTTTTTCGGACACTTTCTCATCGCTATACCGTTCAAATTTTGCCACAATATGGCTTGGGCTTCTATCACCGCCACTACGCCAACGCCCAAGCCTATGAACCCGATCTAACACAATTCTGTCGACGTAATCAGGTGAATCTGTGTAGACTTCCGCCTTTAGAAATTCCCTCAGTACGGACTCGGTATGTTCACGTTCACTGCTGTTTGGTTCATGGTTCATCAATGCAAAAAAAAACAGTAGATGTTCTCGCATTGAGCGTGCCTTTAATGCTTACATGTGATCATACACTTTTTTACAACTTTCATTTGATGTTTTAATTTCGTGTTTTAATAAATCGTTTTCTTTTTTTAAAGTGTGTATATCATTTTCATTCTTTTACTTTTGATTCTAGGTACTGGTAAAAAAATACCGCTTATGACTTGACACGAGCTCTCTACTTCTGATATATTTTGCGACAATGAGTTGTTTCCTGATTTTAATTTCGATACGTCAACGCGCAGCATAGAAATGTCCTGCTCGATAGAAGATAGTTTCGATACGTGTGTTTCAATTGATGCGAGACGGGATAACACAGTCATGTTTGTTTGTTGTATTTGTTTCATCATTTCAAGCATTCTGTTATTTATGTGTCCCGTATTTGGTTGTACGTTCACCTCCGCCATGCATGTGTCATTGGTGTATTGACTGATTTGGTTGAGTAAGATGTTGACCATCTGCTTTGCAGGGGGGTGGGGTGCCCGTTCACCTGGAAATTGTTGAAAGTTGTTTTATGCATGTTCAGTCTGGTTCTGTTGATTCTGTTGGTACTGGTATGTTTGATATTGTTGATATTGTGGTCTGATCTGTGTATAACCTGTAATTATTGTTTATGTGGTTTCCATTTTGCTCACCTGGATTATGTTTGTTAACACCCGCCATGTGGGTTCCTTTGTTCTCGCTTTGTGTGAACAACGGGTTTTTGTACATTCGTGTTTTTGTTTTCCACCCATAATCTGTTTTCTTTCCACAATAATATCACTCCTCACACGTTCTAATATCATTACATGCTCGAAGCTCGTTTATATTTACACTATAATATGTCCAATATAGCCTAAATAGTTATTTTACCGAGAGAGCTTGAAATTTACCGCCATACACGTAGAGCTCCGTTTTGGATTCACCTCAACTATTGATTGTAATTAATATCAATGCTGTTTTATTTGCTGTATCAATGAAACACTCTTAAACTAATTGATCGTAGTATCTAATTATGCTATCTTTTTGTGATTGGTCAAAAGCTAAACATGATAAAAAAAACAACTCAAAACGCGTTTGCAAACTATGCGCATGCGCATTACGCCCGTTTGGAAACGCCCGTTTCAGAGCGTTTGGAAACGGGAAAACTCTGTGCATGCCAATTTCAAGCGTTTGTAAACCAGTTTTAACGGTCGTTTTCCGTTTCTAAACGAAAAACGAACAGCAAACTGGTTTGAAACTGTAGATTAACGGTAAAACTCGGTAATAAAACAATTCTTTATCCGTAAGCATTTTCAGTTCTAACAGACAGTATAACATATATATAACATATATTATATATACAATGTTATTCACCAGTTATGCCGTTTTGTTAATTGTCTGTGTTTGAACTTGGCTCCTGACACATATTTTTGTTTTCATATTTATTTTGTTTTCATAAATGTTAAGGTCACAGAACCACGATCTTAATAAAGCTTTGTTCGCTTTAATTTATTTACTAGTATTGACAAACTCGAATCTCTATACACATAGTATCCATTTTGCAACAACGACCACTTTTGATTTTATGTTTAGTATGTCAAATGTCAAGGTAACTGCTGTGACCTGATCATGAGAACATCTACAATCCAAGCTGTTATTCATGAACCATTGAACCTACACTCGGACGGTCAATGTCATGGTCAAATTGATCTTACAGCTAGGACATGCTGTTAATATTAGAAACAAACAACTTACCCTTCTCTGTGTATTATGTTAGTACATAAACTAAATGACGCCAATACAAAGGCAATGACTTTCTTTCCATTATGAATGTTTAACTGTATTGTGTGTATTTTGTAATACTATATTGTTATACACAAGACATAAGAACCCCTACAATACCTTTTCACAGGTTTCGTTTTCGTATTATGTGTCAAGGTATAAATACTGGGGTTATCCCTACCTGTTATATCTTCACCTGTGTACATGTTGCGCAATATAATAAGGCGCATGTTGAACTATGCTACTTTTCCGTGTGATACTAATTATATAATAACTTACTGTTAAACACATAAGCATTGAAGTAAGATTATTAATTTCCTACCTGTAAATAGTAGCTCCAGTATCACTGAATCACTGTTGAACTGTTTACACAGTGTTCGAAGAAATATCTATAGGCAGTACGTCGAAGTCCCGTGCAAACACTGGTTTTCATGTAGCTTAGTTAAATGTATGTCTTATATATGCCGTAAAGAAATGAACCTACGTTGTATATTGTTATATTTTGATTTGCATGCATCTATAGATCTAAATGCATTACTTAATATTAACCATAATTCAATATTTAATATGTTACTATTATTTGTATTATAGTCTATATGGTTAAAGGGAGGGAGACCGGCATGGTATATAAATAAATATACACGTGTCTATGCATGCTCAGTTGTCTCCCATCTGACACCGATGAACAATAGCTATCTACCTTCTTATCTGACTGTAGATTATTTTGTGAAAACTATCAGTTCTGCTCTGCACTATCATCATTTTCTCTCGCTGTACTACCACCTTTATTTGTCATAACGATTACCATTTATAGTTGAATTTGCATTATATATTATATCCATTGCTGTTTTACACATGTAAAATCTTGGAATAAAAGAATTTGAATTTGAAATTGAATTGAATTCAAATGGGTGCCCTTTTAATTAGCTTGCCCTTCTCTCTTGATTATGTTAGTTTCTTCAAAGGAGTCCCCTTTTCAGTGTTAGTATTAGCAAATAATTGCCCTTTAGGCGGGGCTCTTGATACTATCAAAATAGCATACACAATCAATGCCATTTTCGCCCATATTTGTATGTACATAACACATTAACGCAATTATGTATTTCATTGTTTGAATACCAACAACGAAGCTCGTATCAAATCGTATTAAATACTTATTGTATCATACCATGTTGATATCAATAAAATACACAATATAATTAAACCACCATTTTGACCATAAGGACGTTATCAGCATTGTAATACACAGATCTAGAAAAAAATGTTTATTTTCGAATTTGAAATACCTTAATAAATTGTGTGTCAATATGATCAATCGGAACACAATAGGGAAATTGACTATTTCACTAAAACATGGATTATTCAATAGAGACGGTGAATAATTAGCCTATGTCGTGCATGTTCGTATGGATGTAAAGTATCATCTAAAGAACAGTAAGTAGGAAATTAATATATAAGTGATACACATACGTTATAATCAGGTTCAACTACGACCATCCTATTCAGATAATACATGAAATTGAAATAGATGTTACTTATGCTAATTCAAATTTGTTTTATATTGCAGCTATTCGAGGTAAGTTTCGTTTATGTCTACTTGTTGTATAGCATTTTATTAAGTGTCTGTGTTTGCACTTGGCTCCTCAAACGTATTTGTGTTTTCATTGCTTGTTATTTTTTATTACATCCACGTATTTAACTATTTTGGTATTTATGTTTAAGTAAAGAGGAACATATTAATTTAAACTGTATGTTTGATATTACATCTATGAACATAAAGAGTAAAGAGACGTACATGTTCACATCTAATTCCCGATATATCAACAGTAAAATTATAATGGCAACATACACTGGACGACACTAATACCTACTCCAGTTAAAATTTATTTTATATTTTAAAAATCTGATAAAATATCGGGCTGTGTTTTTTATAGGACCATGATTTTTCAACCTTTACAACAGGAACTTTCGAAACGTTAATTTCAAGGCATGTCGTAAATGCAATTTAAGTTCTTCAGAGAGTGGCTTATTATCAAATGTGTAAAGCTAGCCAATGCATGTATAAATAATACGGTGCTGCAAAGCCTTGACGTGCACAGGCTCCATGGCAGTAATCTCTCTTGATTCTTTACGGTGTCAAGCTATTTTGTTGTTTCGCGGTCGCAGCCGCAAAGTCATACATGCTATTCAACTTATGTTCCACAGCAGGTGCATTGTTTATATGTTGTAAAATAAATGTATGCTTATAAAGATTACGTCTTTACTACTTGGAAACACACATTTTATAACGATTTAAACATTGCATACATAATCTAGTCATTTCATACCTTCATACATCATAGGTATATTGTATATCTGTCTATTGTCTGTGCTGATTCTAACGCCAGTATATCTCCACCATAAATAACTACTTGCATTCATTCTCGCAAATATTACGTTTTCCCAGTGATAATCCGAGCCTTATCTGACATTAAAAGCCTTTTTATGGCGTTTTAGGGTTAGAGAATCCCCTATAGTGAAACAGGGTGAGGGGATTACTAAAACAAAACACAGTCAAACACGTGCAACTGTGTTTGTGGCGTCGGGTCGATTTTGTATGATAATTTAGCCTAACAAATCAACGCGGGGCTAGAGGGCGTGAATGGTAGCAAGTATCACTAACGTTCGTGAACATTCTAATCTAACAGAGACTGTAATATTTTATATTTTAACCACGTTCGGCGATTTCAACATTTCTCCTTTCATACACTTGTTTATGTTCCCTGCTATTTTTAGGGGAGCATATGCTGCTATTATGTCCGTCCGTCCTTCCGTCCGTCTGTCCCGTTTTCTTGACCGCTCAACTTCATAGGACGTATCATTGGGATGTCTAGTAGCGCATATTGTCACTGTGTTCCGCTTGAATCATTTTGATGGAGTTACGGGACTTGATGTTTTCAAATCTAAATAAATACTGCAAAAATGATCCCTTGGAAGCAACAAACACAAACAAGAGAGAAAATTAGCTCGATTTTATTGAGTCTGTTCATGAGAGGAAATTATAAGACGCAACACCTCTCACGCCTCCTAGCACCGTCTTAAGCGATATTCCTCGTTTAAGCAACTCAGAATGGGCTTGATGCTCCCAAACGATCAGCAAATAATGACACTACTGATTTGTAATCGGGGCGACTTTTTATGGCCGCCACACAGCACTAAACAAACGCTAGTGTGAATGTCAATAAATATAGGATCCTATGGTGGTGGCGTGTTAAGGTATTTATTTACAATCCAAATATCAAACACAAATAAAGAGATATATTCGACAACAGACTCGGCTACCATATAAACTATTTACAAGGTGTATGTCACAGGATTTAACTTTTAACCCTCCACAGTCTCCGAGTATACGGTGACGAGGCTGAGATTATTCCACAGTGGAATTGTTTTCGGAAAATATGAGTAGTTCAGTGCATCAGTATAGGCACTAGGTCTGTTGTGCTGAAACACACGATTTGCTCTTATTCTACTAGAAGTGCGTTCTAGAAGGAACTAATCTGTGTCTAATAACCTGGTCATTATGGATTGTATAGAAAAATGAGAGAAATTATCGATTGACTAATCGTACATGTTATGGAATGAATTGGAGTAAAAACAAGGAATAACGTATATAGATTCCAGCATGTACCACAAAATCGTCGAATTAATATAGGTATACAGCAAATACAGTTCTAAAGCATCTGTTTCTATATTTTACCAATAACACATTTATTCTATAGCATTTGTTTTTTGAATTTTACAAATAACATTTTTATTCTAAAGCATCAGTTTCTGAACTTTGTTATATAACACTTTTATTTTAAAATTCTAAAGCATCTTGTTTATTGTTTACACCAGCTGCTTCCTTTTTTTGCGATTGCAGTATGCATTTTATCCCGTTTACATGTTTGAGCTAGTTTATTAAGACTGAAGAACTAAGTGCGCGTACACCGTCATGGTAGGCAATTACTAGTTCAGTATGTTCCCTGCATATGTCATTTGCAACTTTCTTAACACATATACGTAACATGTCTTTAATATGATAGAAACTGTGTTTATACTCATCAAATGTATTCTCTATTACAGGAACTCCAGAGCAAGTGGAAGGTGAGTTTTATATATAATTTATACTAATACGAAACTATGGTGTTTATAAATAACACTTCACTGTAACTGATAACACATACGCAACTTTGGTGGTTCTTAAGCAGTGTAACAAGATGGACCAAGTGGAGACAACTCACCAAGGGAGAATCAAGATTAAATAAATTTACAAATTTATTTACAACGATATGAATATATATACAAATGAATACAAAGGACAAAGTAGAAATATCAACGTTTTAAATCATGTTTAAAATGAAGTTCACTGCACGTTAGATTAACAGTTCGGTTTTAATCAAACTGAATATCTGATATCTGTAAGTATGATATATGTATGCTATATCACTCGTTATTTTATCTCTCAAAGCTATATCTAGCGGAGTCCTTCCGGTACAGTTCCCGGCACTAATATTTCACTTCCGCGTTATATTGCAATCCCGTCCTTAGCGGTTGCTATTCGTCGCGGTACCACACATATTTCCGGTGACGTAATTCATACGCGACGCCCACTCGTACGATTTTTTCCGGCGATAGCCCAAGTCCCGGTATTACACATCCGGTGACATTATCTGCGTAACTATCTGCGTAACCGGGCCCTCTTGCTTAGTGTCTCCGTGGCTTCCGTCTGATCTGTCGCCCAAATAGCGAATGCTGTCGTTCCCGCGTCCTATGACGGCGTTCACTACCTACGACCCCGTAGACCACGCCCAGACTATACGCTCTACATGCTCTGTCTACGCTCCTAGCGTATACGGCTAAAACATATATACCCAGTCTTACAATGTTATCACAACATGTACTTTATAATAGCACGTATCACCATACCTAATAACTGATTGCAAAGCAATCTTTATTCAGAATGAATGAACCCGAATTATTAACCTTCTTCGAATAGACATTATGCTAAACTTTAACAAAACGTGTAAAACAATTACAGATGTAATTTATCGACAATAAAATCTCACAAAACGCAAAACTTACATCATATTAATTCAACCATAGACTGAATGAATAATTTGTTCCCGTTAACACATTATAGGCCATAATGGTACAGCGACCTCAGAGATATTGAATAATAATGACAATATGAAAACCAACTTTAGAGAGATTTATACTGCACAATAAACAATAACCGTTGATGCAATAACGTATTGACAGTAAGAAACCTCCGTAGAAAAGTACATACAATCTGAATCGCATATTCCATTTACTATCTACAGAACAACTGGCATTATCAATAATGTAAATATATGCCCCAATAATCTTATCGGACAATAATTTTCTAAAATATTCTGACGTTTGAAAACGTACAAGAATTAAAGACAATATCCTGCTAACTATATATGGCTTTTTCCGGCAGATATTTACTTCAGAACAACAATTTAAATATGACAATAATTTACAACAAATAAACGTCTCACACCACAATTAATTTTCCATAGGGTTCCATTGTAATGTTTGTGTTCGTGGCATAGCGATAAACAGATTTTACAACATGTTTTTATGCTTAAATTCTTCATTGATCCAATATCTGCATTTAAAACACATTTAACAAATATTTACCAGATTGAACTTTTTTTAATTTCATGTTTGCATATTTTTGTCTACATTTTAATAGGTGTACTATTAAAATGTAGACACAAATACAACCCCGCGGTGATTAGACCCATGATGTATAAAATGAAGCAGAATTAGCTAGAAATCTTATATCAACATGCATTTTCCTGTGATCTCTTCCTAAAATGCTGTAGTTTTAGAATCTGGTAAAGGTAAATCAATGTATCCTGTACAATGTAGAAAAGCGAACTTTTTATTTTATTTTATCTACCTCCTTCATCTGTAGGGCACGAGTATTCAAGGGAGATAATAGTGGTGTGAGTCCATAAGGTGACTTTTTTCTAATGATCACCTCAATAATAATTGAAAATGTATATAAATCAATTACATGCTGAAAAGTGCTAACATTTTGATTCCGTGTTTATTGGTTTTCAAATTATTCAAAGTTTAGTGACTTAGGGTATTGGTCGAAATTCAGGCTGAGTACCTTTAATATTTTGAAAATCTTCAGTTGTGACAAGGATTTTGCATTTTCCTGGTCATTTGTGCTCGGCTATGTTTGAAACTTTCAAATGTACATGAAAAGGCATCTCTAGATCTGAATATAGCATTAACAATGATCTTTAAGAAATATTTATTTAGAAAAATACTGAAAATAATAAAATCAAACTAAGGGTTACCCGCCAACATTTTTTATTTTCCAGGAAAAGTATCAGTCTCTCGCTTTACTTTTGACCTTTTTTTTCAAAGAAGTCTGTCTTCATTGATATGTGTGTTTGTTTTACAAGCCAATAGCTGTAAAATAAAGCTAAAGTTATGCTTATACCTGTATTGGTTTTGAAAATATAGTTAATGTTTAGTTAAACATGGTATCAAGTAAAATTTCAGCTAATTCCTGCAATATGAAGATAGCTTGAATTGAATTGAATGTTGTTTAACGGCTCATCAACACAATACAGGTTATTTAGAGCCGCCACAGAGAGAGGGGAAGAATACATAGGATCCGGGAACCTGCCCTACTCTTATTATCGAATAGACTCCTATGGTTCTTTAACGTGCTCGGAGGATAGACCGATACACGGGACCGCCCGGTTTACGTCCCCATCCGACGGACGAGGATAAGGAAAAGTGTCTTGCGAAGATAGCTTGAAGTATTGTATTGGTTTTGAAAATATAGTTAATTTTTAGTTAAACATGGTATCAAGTAAAATTTCAGCTAATTCCTGCAATATGAAGATAGCTTGAAGTAACTATACATACACAGACGGGATTTCTGAATAACCGTGTCATCTGTGTCTGAAAACGTTCACAGATACACGAACAATGCTTAGAGGTGAAGGATGTAAGATACCAGTTATGCAGCTCTAAAGCGCAAGGGCTTAGAGATGAATGATGAAAATTCCCATTCTGAAGCTCTAAATTGCAAGGCATTAGCACATATACAATACACACGAAACTTTTTCTGTTTTTTTTTACATATTTCTTATTACTGTTCTTATAATTAATATTAATGATTGAAAAAACTGAAGGTTATCCGGATAAAACCAGCCTTGAGGTTTAAAAACAATCAAGATTGCAGTGTGTCCCTTCAAAGCTGCATCCACATATATTACGTTGTCCGAGTATTAACTTTCTTACCCCATAGAACCCCAAGGAAAAGAAAAATGGGTAGTAGCTGAGGTATGAAATGAAACCTTAATTTTGGCTTAAACATGTTGCATATTGTAAAAATAATTCATAACATTCACATGACATCATCGAAATAAGTTGACCAATCAGAGCTGGATAAAAAAAAACACCTCCACATTCTGGTATGGGGTAAACTCGGTGTTTATCGTTGAGGCTCAACTGACTTTAGCTCTTTATAAAACTAATTTGTAGAGATAATTATTTTAAAAGCTTTCTTTTTTGTGTACGGCTATGTATTTATTTTGATACTGCCTGATTTTTAAACACCACCGTATATACATTTAATTTAAAATATGGTATAATATGTTTATTTTTCATATAAATATTGAGGATGAAGTCCGAGTAATCCCCCTGATTTTCACTTACTGAATATGTCGACCTTCCGGAAGTGAACCAGATGTGAAAGTTATCAATAGGTAATTTTAAACAAGTTATCACTTTTTTTTCAGGAAAAAGTGTTTTTAATGTTTTTTATTTGTTTTATTTATGTAAATATCCGTATACAATCCTGCTAATATATAACGTTTTCCGTCGCTCAATAGAATTAAGACGGGACCACATAACGATGTTTAAATTAAAGGTAATAAAGATGTTTCGGAGGATAAGTGCAAGACTGGTGGAATAACCGCGAGTTTTAGAGATAATCCAGAATGCCCTGAATATATCTAGAGTTTCCCTCTAATGTGAATCAATCTGATTCAAATGTTCATGAAATAAAATTGCGCGGAGTGTAATACTTATTTTAATAATGCTCTTAAATATTGATGTGTTATTTTTCATAATACCGGTGTACATAACTAGTATAACCGATATTGTGAAACATATGCTAGTGGTTTAATATTAAATACAATTTTCTTGTGTTATGACTTCAAAACAAAAGAACGGTTGAACATAAATCGTGAATAATGGGTTAAAGGGATACAAGGGAAACTTTACTTTTTTAAAAAAAAATTCAGGGTTTCCAGCTAGTTTTACTGCATACATTACATTTGTTCAAGTAGTAATACTAATAATAAGACTAGTATTAAGGAATTTAATTTTTCATTTAATGATGTTTAATCTTATTGAAGATTGTTGTGTGTCCCTTTAAGATCAATAAATAAGGCGATATATACCCTATAATACATAGTATGAACTGAGAATTCATTACTTTAAAACAAATACGAAGGACAAGAAATAGTCACAAAAGGCATGCATTTAATTGATCGTATAAAGGAAAGAAATTGACCGGACGCCGAGAATTTAAATAAAAAAGATCAAGATTGTTCCAAACCTGAAATTTAATTTTTCGCAAATCAGCAAATATTTTCGTAATTGAAAATACTATTTCATACAGTTACTTCTTAACAAAATAAAACAAACGTATTAACTTAACTTTGAAAAACACTAATTCTTGTGAAGTTTTTATGTAATTTAACTTTTACCGATGCCTATATGAAAACAACGTTATCGTGCTTCGTTGCAATGTGGTAAAATAATATCTTGTTTACTTTTTTGTATCCCTAATTATTAATACAACATGACAATAAATAAAACAATGACAATAACGGAAGTAAACTAAATTAATATGTTTTACGCCTTCTAGATTTAAACTATTAAATAATGTAGTTTCTGTGAGTATTACATACCGGGTAGTTTTCATTTGCTCGTAATATTTATTTGACCAGTGGACATTGTATTAACAATACCAATTGTACCAACATATATTGAAAATAAATTTCAGTCTGTTACTTATTCCCGCTTTATTTATGAATCAAATCCGTATTCGCCATAAATCATAGTTGAAAATGTTATGTCGCCTATTAAATTAAAAATACAATGAAGTATACATAATTAACTTTTCATGTACCATTGAAACATTGTTTATTACATTTCTTGAATAAATACTGTTTAAACCAACTTTAGGACTGGACCATGCATTATTTTGTTCGTTAATTTTGATTGGCTGATTGAAATAAAAGGGAGTAACTGACTCTGTGTCACAACTTATGATTGGCCAACATATAAGGCGCTGATAATTGAACTGTGACTGTAATGGTCACTCCGTGACACTCGTAAATAACAGTTTAGAATACAAGTCATATATACATTTATAGCATTGATTTGACAAATGAATATTACAGGGTTACCATAATAAATCTAAGAACATCCTCAGATTTTCGGAAATGCTGAATTTTAGCGCGCGAAGCGAAACTTTCAAAGTCGAACATTTTCAAAAACGATTGATAAAAAAGTACAATGAAACACAACATATTACATTTTGTTGTATCTTATTCATACTTTTTCATCACCCAGATGTTGAGATTTCACCTTATGTTCAGTTCAGTAGGTCATACAATTTGTGTTACTCGTTTTTTATCAATAGTGAAGTAAACATATTTTTCAGAATACAAATATACCAATTTTTCAGATAACATTTTGAAACGGATGCATATACCATATCAATATTCATATACATGTAAATGCAGATTTTTAAAAGAATCGCATCAAAATTCTGAAGTTTTACAGTAAAGTTGGTTAAACGTCTAGGATAAAGACCTTGTCTATCACCTACCAGAAAAGTCAGTATACTTAAATGATGCTTTACGAACATTATGAATAAGTTGTTTTGTCGGAAACGCACAATTTTGAAAGAATTTATGAAGCTTATTACTTGGATACACATTTAATATGTCAGGATTTTGTTATTTGTTATTTTATGTACAGTGTTTTGTCCTGTCATATTAGGTCGATCTTGCATAATAAAGATTTACATGTATTTATCTTGTTTTCTATATGTATTAATAAAATGAATATGCTGGGCATTTGTTCATTTTAAATGTGTTAAAACCACAAACCTAATAACTTTATTCACATATTAATATGTATGTACATTTGTTTTTATTAGTATGTATGTGCATTTTTATTAGTATGTATGTCCATTATGTTTATGTTTTAAAGAAGAGAACACGTCAACTGCAATATAAAAGTGACCGAAAATGTAGCACTCGCACATTAAAAACAGTCAACTTTAAAAACACTATAAAAGCGGTGAAATATCAATTTCATGTTTATCATATACATAACACGAGTTACATAAGATGCCGTGGGCGATTTGGACTAATTGATTGGTTGCCGTGGTGTACACATCATATAGTTTCCCACACACAGTCGCATACACGTGTTGGTATTTGTTTTAAAAATTGGGTAGTAATAAAATGTATTACTTTTTGAAAATGTTTGAAAAAGCCATCAATTTTAAAAGAAAAGTCGGTAAGCCTGTAATCTAATAAAAAAGCCGGTAATTACCGGCGCAAAGCCTGCGAAATAGCAATACTAATTAATAATGCAGGTATAAACAGGTACAACATACGAACTGTGATATTCGGAGAAATTATTTGGAATATAAGAAAACATGACAGACTCTAATAGACTGATTTTCCTGATTCATAACCACACAAGAAAAGTTGTAAAATTTCTTGTTAAAGCTTATCTTTTAGAAGTGTTATATAACTCGTAACTGTAAACATGTGGTGCAATTATTGAATTGAACTGACACTATTTATCGCAATATATTTATGAATGAACCCTTTGTAACTTTAAATGTATTGTAAATTGTACATTGTGAGCTCATAACAGTATTTTCTATTATGTTTAACCATGTTGACTACTTATACATTATAATTATAAGGTGACTTATAGGTCCGTTGGGCCGGGTGTTTCTCTATGCATTTGTATTATATGTTTGTTATTTCCGTATACACATGTCACTATAATAAAATATATACTTACTTATTTACTTACTTATAAAGACATACATTTTAAATCTGGGCTGATAATTATGAAGCCCTGATCAAATCAAGCTTTTATTGTTTTAAGATATATATAAATTCAGTAATGAACATAATTGCGCAATATGAATACTGTTACATACGAACGGCTGAAGTTATCTGGCCTAATTCAGGTAGAATATTGCCAGGGAGTATGTTTACTTACTCTCTGATATTAATGAATGGACATATATTTATACACATGTAGACTTTACGCCCATTTTACACATCAAACATATGCTTGTCAAAATCTAAGGCTTTTTTGTTTCAAAACCATGACAGCCCTGGTACCGAGTCCAACTGAATTCAGTATTGTACTCAACACTGTAAAATGACCTCTTTATTTCACAACTCAAAATAGAATTTGATTGGGGCAGGCAGTACAGCAATTGGCACAGGGTTATTATCCCGGGGCAATTAGTGATCATAAACATGCCATCCAATAACCATCCAATTAACATGTCAATAAATGTTTGCCTTCACAGACAATGTACAGCAAAAGATTTTATATTGTCTCAAATACTGTCTTTGTTGTTGGTTTTGGTCAGAAGTGAATCATATTTTATACATTGTCACATATAATTAAATATTTGTTATTTAGTAAACTACATTTAAATATATATATATAATATATATATATTTAGTGGTTACACATATCAGAGACATGTTCTTTTCGTCTTTGAAAGCAGACCTGTTTTCATTTTCGATGACATAACTTACTGCTATCTTCTCTAATATAGTTTTAATCAACAATATTTTACTTTTAAATTGAAATAATATGAAATATAATATTCCTATGTTAAAACATTTAGATCAAATCGTTATTTCTCCGAAAAACAGTTCAATTCGTCACGCATTTCGTTTAAATCGGGATCGTATTATCGATTCAACCGCGTTCAAAACGATACCAATAGAAGTTATCCGAAAAAGAAAATACGTTTGCTAGCGTTTGCGTGCGTTTAAAACAAGAGCTGTCGGAGAACAGCGCAGCTCGACTATTCGATTTTTCAGAGAATAATACATTATATAGCTAGTATATACCATCAGAAAACAAGGCTAAAACAATGTGGGGAGGGGTTGGGGCGCAACATAGCTATGTGTAAGAAATGACCAAAACTACAGAGAAATATGTAAAAAATAAAAATAAAAAATAAATCAAGTTTTGAGTGGGGTTGGGGGTGGGGGTGGGGGAAAGGTGGTGGTGGGGGAATGGGGGTGGTGAGGGCAATATATATGTGTAAGAAGCTATGTAAGAATTCACCAAAACAACAACAAAATATGTAAAAAAAATCGAGTTTTGAGAGGGGATGGGGGAGAGGCGGCGGTGGGGAGGGCAACATATATGCGTAAAGTAAGAATTGACCAAAACAACAGAAATATGGTAAAACTAAATAAAAACAAAGATATTTCGAGTGGTGGTGATGGTGGAGGGGGATGGGGGGGGGGGGGGTGTTGGCAAGATAGCTATGTGTAAGAATTGACAAAAACAACACAGAAATATGTAAAAAAAATATCAAAAAAAAAATCGAGTTTCGTGTGGATGAAGGGGTGTAGTGGGGGCTGAGGGTGGGGTGGAGAGGCAGGGAGTGAGGTGGAGGGGGCAACATATATGTGTAAGAAGCTATGTGTAAGAATTTACCAAAACAACACAGATATATGTAAAAAAAAAATAAACATTAAATAAAAATATTCCATTTCGAGCGTGGGAGTGGGATGGGGGAGGGGTGCAACATAGCTATGTGTAAAAATTGACCAAAACAACACAAAAATATGTAAAATAAAAGAAAAAAAGTTTCGTGTGTATTGTGTATGTGTGAGAGGGGTGGGGGTGGGGGGAGGCACTGGATGGGGAGGGGGCAAGGGAGCAACTTATATGTGTAAGAAGCTATGTGTAAGAATTGACCAAAACAACACAGAAAAATGTAAAAAAAAAAAATAAAAAAATATATATATATATTCTAGTTTCGAGTGTGTGGTGGGGGTGGCGGGGGAGCGGGAGAGGGGCAGAGGTAACATGTGTAAGAATTGAAAAAAGCAACACAGAAATATGTAAAAAAAAAATGAAAAAAAAGTTCGAGTGTGTGTGTCGGGGGGGGGGGGGGGGGGGGGGGGAGAGGCAGGGGATGGGGGGGAAGGGAGCAACATATATGTGTAAGAAGCTATATGTAAGAATTGACCAAAACAACACAGAAATATGTTATAAAAATAAAAATATACTAGTTTCGAGTGTGTGTTGGGTGGGTGGGGGGGGGTGGGGGGATGTGGGGGTGGCGGGGGAGGTGGGGGCAATATGTGTAAGAATTGACAAAAGCAACCCAGAAATATGTAAAAAAAATAAAAATTAAATAACAATATTCTAATTTCGGTAGTGTGGTGGGTGTGGGGGGGGGGGGGGTGTGGCGGTGGAGGGGGATGGGGCAACATTTGTAAGAATTGACAAAAGCAACCCAGAAATATGTAAAAATAAAAGTTCAAGTGCGGGGGGGGGGGGGGTGGGGTTGTTAGAGACGGTGGTGGGTGGGGTGGGGAAGGGGGGAACATATATGTGTAAGAATTGACTAAAACAACAAAGAAATATGTAAAAAAAATTATCATGTGGGGGGGGGGTTGGCGTGGGGGGGGGGGTGAGAGGCTGGGGTGGGGTGTGTGGAGGAGGGCAACATATATGTGTAAGAATCGACCAAAACAACACAGAAAAAGAAAGTAAAAAAAATATCATGTGGGGGGGGGGGTGGTGGGGGGGGTGGGATTTGGTGCTGGTGGGGGTGGGGGAGGGGGGGGGGTGAGGAGGTATCCCATGGCAATATGAGAAAAGTAAGATGCATAATGCTATAAGAAATCCCAAACCAAATTTATAGATATATACATGCTTACATGCAAACCTAGATCTGCCTTTATTGCACATTTTATGGCCAAGCACAATTTGGGTTCCATGGGAGCCCAGAATTTGCAGAAGACAAAATTACTTACCCAACCCTTTACAACATACTATAAGGAAACCAATTCCAAAATTTAGTTGAGATAGGCAAGAAATGCAAGAGATACATACCTGTAAACACAGCTTACACGCAAAATTTGATGTGAAACAGACACATTTTATGGGCTATCATAATTTGGATTCCATGGGAGCCCATAGGTTACACAAACCAAAATTGCTTAGGCAGCCCTGAAGATAATTCTATAAGGAAGCCCATGGCCAAATTTGGTTGTGCTAGGATAAGAAGTGTAAGAGATATATACTTGAACACAGCTTACACGCAAACCTTGATGTGGGACGCCGACGCCGACGCCAACGCCGACGCCGACGCCGACGCCAACGCCGACGCCGACGCCGACCCCCGGGGAGATTACATAAGCTCTCTTATTCTTCGAATAGTCGAGCTAAAAATGCATTTATAAATTGCGTGCGTTTAAAAATGCATTTCAGTGTTTGCGTTCGTTTTCAGCATTCATCGTTCATTCTGCGTTTATAAATATGCACTCAGCGTTCGTTTATCGTTTATTGTACAGATCGTGCATCCGTTCGTTTAACGTTCATTTACAGTTCCTTTACCGTCCATTCACCGTTCATTCATCTTCATTTACCGTTCGTTCCGGGTACTTGAACACAACTGGGTCTGTACCTGGTGAAACACAAGCCATCCATGCAAATGTCATGTTATACGGACTGCTCCGACTGCACATAGTGTCGTAATTTTGTTCTATACATTTATTAGGCCCGCACTGGTAAATACTGGCAAATTTACACATAATACACAGCTTGTACAATCATAACTTTCTTAATAGTTGATGGATTCTGATGAAATAAACGCCAAAACAAATTATTCTATATCAATAGAATGAATCTAGTGAAATATCATTTATTAGATATAGGCATCGATTAAAAGTGATAAAGTGATGCGTTTGGCAAAAATCTACCAAAATTCCTATGACAAATCAGGGGAAATGAGACCCCGACAAACACACTTAAAAACTCTAAGTAAATATGCACTCATTTTGTTACAAGCACACGCAAGTTAACTGATAACACATTCGCAACTATGGTGTTTTTAAAGCACACTAAACTGTAACTTTCTTTCTATAGATAATTCACACGATCCTATAGGATCCTATGTAGGTGGCGTGTTAAAGTATTTATTTACAATCCAAATATCAAACACAAACAGAGGGAGATATTTGACAACTGACACGGCCACAATATAATTATTTACAAGGCGTATGTCACAGGATTTAGCTGTCAACCTCTGCCTTAGTATTTTAACTTTTGGAAATGAAACCCTCCACAGTTTCAGAGTATACGGTGATGAGGCTGAGATTATTCCACAGTGGAATTGTTTTCGGAAAGTATGAGTAGTTCAGTGCATCAGTATAGGCACTAGGTCTGTTGTGCTGAAACACACGATTTGCTCTTATTCTACAATAAGTGCTTTCTAGGAGGAACTAATCTTTGTCTAATAACCTGGTCATTATGGATTGTATAGAAGAATGAGAGAAATTATCGATTGATTTCGACGTGATTCGAATGTGGGCCAGTTAAGATCACTGAGCTTTTCCCCACGTGACTGACAATTGCCATCTGCTACATGACCATCTAGCTGCAGTTTTCTGGACTAGCTAGGATGCATTGTATTGTCTAAATGGTTTCCAAATTTGGAAGGCATATTCCAACTGTGGACGAACTAATGCCTTGTGAGCAGTAGTAGACTTATTCTGGGGGCAAAACGTACAAAACGACGAAAAAAACCCAGGGTTGTATTCACCTTGCTGGATATTGTATTGGTATGGGACCCCCAGTTCAAAGTATCCGTAATATTTACCTTTAGCTACTTGCAGAGGAGACAATAAACAGAAATTGGCTACTAAGGACGCAGTCAATTACGATATGTTTTATTAGGTTTGTGCTTGGTAATTCGAATGGTTTGATATTTGGACATATTGAATTGCATCATCCAAACCTTTTTCCAGTTGGTTAAGGTCTTGCTGCAGATCAAGGCAATCTTGGAAACCGTACATTATATATTTCTGTACAATACACAGTAGTCGCACCGATGTTTTGATTCCCGACGAACGGCCATTGTTAAACAATAAATGCATAATAAGACCAAGGATAGAGCCCTGTAAGACGTCAGACACAACGAGGGCACTATCTGATGCCTCTCCGTCCAGAACCACACGCTGGGTGCGACCAGAAAACCACGCCTTAACCAGGCCTTCGTGGTTCCTTGTATTCCCATAGTATTCCAGCTTATAGTGGACCATTCTGTGTGGTATCTTATCGAATGCCTTAGAAAAGTCCATTATTATAAAGTCTGTCTATGTTTTCGATTGATTGCACCATCTAGATTTGAAACTAAATCATGCACAAATTGAACTAATTGAGATTCACAAGATCTATGGCTTCTGAATCCGTGTAGACAGTCGGCCAGAATATTGTTAACTGATGTCGCATGATATTACTAACCAGAATGTTTTCAAACGTTTTACAGCAAATGCACGTCAGTGAGAAAGGTTTTTAATTACTAGGGTCATATGTCTCACCCTTTTTGAACACATGGGCAAAGTTATCCGTAAGCCAGTAATCTGGAACAACACAATGACTGATTGAAGTGTTAAAGATGACTGTAAGGATTCCGGATATCTCTATGTTACATTTCTTTAGGACGCGTATACTGAGATGTTCAAGTCCAGCTGCTTTGTGTACTTGACGTTTATCAAGGAGCATTTGGACACCATTCAGTTCAACTGTAATGTCTCATTCATAAGGGATATGCACTTTGACCTTTTTTGGGAGTTGGGTATCAGTAGGTTCTTCAGTGAAAACAGATGAGAACAGATAGTTTGGGATGTTATCATTGTCCTTATTACTTGTTTCAAGGATTCCATTTTTGGGGAGGGAGGCATTTCCATTCGTCTCATTTTTTAAACTCTTAATGAAGGTCCAACATTTATGGGGGCCTTCATTCTTGTGGTAGATGTCGTTGTCGGTCTAGTCATCTGTAAAGATACCCGAGACATACCTCCAAGAGCTGTCCCTTATAGCATTCTGGACATAGGCTTTGTATTTTCTGCAATGGTCTTTTGCGTCGCTGTTCTCTGACCTCCTAGCGTTATAGAGTAACTTTTCGCTTTTTTGAAGAAGTCTTTTTATTGTTCTGTCAATCCAGTGATAGCTGTATTTAGCTTCCAGTGATAGCTGTATTTAGCTTCCAGGGAGAGCTGTATTTAGCTTTAAATTTATCATTTCTGATGGGATGAAAGTGTCAATAACATTCAGCAGAGTTGTCTTGAAGTCATTCCAATGATCATTAACTGGGATTTGATTGTTAATGATTGAAACTTAACTTACCTAATACTGCCTCATGTGGTCTTAGAGCCCTACTATGTTGACTTTCTTGTAAAAGAAAATTGTATGAGGTGTTTGCCTGTTACGATTTGCTTGGATGTTATACTCGATACACACAATATCATGGTCCCACTTTCCTATGGGGAGGTAGTCCTTTAATCCTATTAACAGGTGTATGATTGTTTGTCAGGAACAGGTCTAGCGTTTTGTCTTGGCGTGTTGGAATGTCCACTACTTGGGTTAAACAGTGGTCTTTGCCTATATCAACCAACCGTTTATGCGTATTAATTATAAACACTCCAGGGGCAACATATAACCAAATCCATTGATCAAGATTAATTGAATTCAAGTATTCTGTGTCTATTTATCGGGTGGACGGTAAAAGGAACATAGATATATGTTTTTTCAGCCCACAGTCTCCAGCCTACACCAGATAATGTCCAAATTGGTACTTAGTTCTGGAATTTCTATAAACGGAAGGTATCTCCTATAAGCTATGAACACTCCTCCTAACTGACAATCCATACGCAACCATGATGCTTCTGAAACACACTACATTCTAACTGATAACACATACGCAACTATGGTCCTTCTGAAACACACTACATTTTAACTGATAACACATACGCAACTAAGGTGCTTCTGAAACACACTACATTGTAACTGAAAAGGCATACGCAACTAAGGTGATTCTGAAACACACTACATTCTATCTGATAACACATACGCAATTATGGTACTTCTGAAACACGCTACAATCTAACTGATAACACATACGCAACTATGGTCATTTTGAAAGACGCTACATTCTAACTGATAACACATACGCAACTATGGTGCTTCTGAAACACGCTACATTTTAACTGATAACACATACGCAACTATGGTCCTTCTGAAACACACTACATTCTAACTGATAACACATACGCAACTATGGTACTTCTGAAACACACTACCTTCTAACTGATAACACATACGCAACTATGGTGCTTCTGAAACACATTACATTCTAACTGATAACACATACGCAACTATGGTCCTTCTGAAACACACTACATTCTAACTGATAACACATACGCAACTATCGTGCTTCTGAAACACGCTACATTTTAACTGATAACACATACGCAACTATGGTCCTTCTGAAACACACTACATTCTAACTGATAACACATTCGCAACTATGGTCCTTCTGAAACACACTACATTCTAACTGATAACACATACGCAACTATGGTGCTTCTGAAACACATTACATTCTAACTGATAACACATACGCAACTATGGTCCTTCTGAAACACACTACATTCTAACTGATAACACATACGCAACTATCTTGCTTCTGAAGCGCTCTAAACTGTAACTGATAACACTATTTTCGGTTTATATTGCACAGTAAAGTTATACAATATCAGGTCGGAATATAATGGTAAATAGTTGTTTTAGTGATGGACACACGTAAAGAAGATATTCCAATACTTGTATTAAGTTTTGTTGTTTTGCTTCGCACATAACTAACATTATAAAAACAGTTTTGATAAATGTTGATACATAGGATCGGACTAATGTTTTCCTTATGATTGTTGTTTTCGGTTTACTGTGTTCTGTGGAAGCTACATCTCCTGTTTGACTTTAATATCACGTTAAACAATAGTGTGCTAAAGCTTATTGGATAAATTTATTTTGATTTATTAAAATATCAGGAGACGTTCTTGATAATTTTTTTGATAAACCTCAAGTTTCATCTATAAGTACTTATGACTTCTCTACACTATATACAACCTTACCACATCACCTTATCAAAGATAAGGTTATTGCTCTTATTCAAAAAACTTTCGCTAGAGAAAAAAATACATGTTTGGCCTGCAATAATATCAAAGTGTTTTTGACTAACGGCAGTTTAGACAATTGCACTATGTGGACTTGACAAGAAGTTTGTGAAGCACTCATTTTCCTATTCGATAATATTTCTGTCAGGTATGAAACGACCGTTTTTAGACAAATTATTGTCTCAGATTTGTTCTTGTATTGCTATGGAAGAGATTCCATGTTCAGTCTTACATCCGATACTCAGGCAGATGTTATTGAAGCCTTTAATGACACCTATCTGTATTTGGATGACATAATGAACATTAAGAATCCTTTCTTTTCTACTATGGTTAATACTATCTATCCTAAGGAACTTCAACTCAACAAAGCTAACACGTCTGATACTGTCGCGCATTTTCTTGATTTACATCTCTCTGTTGAAAATGGCAAAATATTTAGTAAAATCTATGACAAGGGAGATGATTATAATTTTGATATTGTTAATTATCCCCATTTAAATGGGAATGCTTCTCGAGATACTTCTTATGGGGTCTATGTTTCTCAACTTATTCGTTTCTCTAGAGCTTGTAGTCCTGTTGAGGACTTTCAAATTCGTAATATTTGTATAACTACAAAGCTACTCCAGCAGGGCTACCGTTACCATAACTTTCGAAAAGCCTTTGAACATTTTTATTATCGTAACCCTAATCTACTTTTAAAATATAAAATTAAGAACTCTTTTGCGAAAGGACTATCACAACCTGACTTCTATGGTGATGTGATTTACAGACTTCGTAAGATCATCGGTCATTATCAATTTCATACAATTTTTATTAAACTTTTTAAAAGGTTTATTAAAAGAGTTTATGACCCTATCATTTTGCAACGTACAGCATGTTTAGTGGTTGACCCATTTACATTTCGTCACTATGCTTTCCTCTTTGATTTTGCGATGGCAATGGCTAAGTCATTGAGTACTTACTTTGTGGCTTTCTAGGCTTTTTATGCCCCCGAAGGGTGTCATATAGTAGTAACACTGTCTGTCCGTTCGTCTCCGTTCGTCTGTATAATCGTTTCCGCTTCGTAACTCTGAAAATAATGGACGGATTTTCAAATAACTTCGCACAATTGCTCACTACAACAAGACGACGTGTCGCGCATAAAATCCAGGGTCAATGTCACACTTAGAGGTCAAATGTCAAAACAAAGTGCTTTCGTGTCCGATTAATAACTCTGACATTCATGGACAGATTTTCAAATAACTTGGCACAATTTCTCACCACAACTAGACGACTTGTCGCGCACAAAACCCAAGTCCGTGGCTCCAAGGTCAAAGTCACACTTAGAGGTCAAATGTCAAAACAAAGTGCTTTCGTGTCCGGTTAATAACTCTGACATTCATGTACAGATTTTCAAATAACTTTGCACAATTGCTCACCACAACTATTCGACGTGTCGTGCACAAAACCCAGGTCAGTGGCTCCAAGGTCAAGGTCACATTTAGAGGTCAAAGGTCAAATTGTGTCCAGTCAGTAACTCTGGCATTCCTGGACGGATTTTCAAATTACTTGGCACAAGTGCTCTCCACAATCAGCCGATGTGTGAGCACAAATCCAGGTCTGTGGCCCCCAAGTACAAGGTCACAATTAGAGGCCAAATGTCAAATTGTGTCAGACAATAACTCTGGCATTCTTGGACGGATTTTCAAATAACTTGTTTTAATTTTTTTTATTTTTTTTTTCATTATTTCCTTTTCCATTTATTTCTTAATTTTTTGTGATTTTTATTCTTAAATTTTATTTTATTTCATTTCATTGATTAATTCCTATTTTTTCTTTTAATATTCTTTTTATTTTTTTTTAATATTTTTTAAATATATCTGTTGGTTTCATATTGCTCCAAGGTCAAACTCACACTCACAGGTCACTTCGGGGGCATTTGTCATTTACTGTGATATTTCTTGTTGCTTTACTGGTAGTCTGGAATTATACGCCTGTGTATAGTGTTGGACCCCTTAAAACCTTCCGCTAATTTCAAATAGTATTCCTGATAGATCTTTAATACGAGCCTATTTAGTATATCTAATAACTGTTAATTGGCCCTTATTTCGTTTTTCATAGAATGGTATTATAATCTTATTTGCACATGAGCTTTACAAAATAAACAGTTCACCTCTTTGGTTACACGCTCCGTCATCAATACAAATTCCACATCATAACCTTTTATTGCTATGATCCGAACCGTATCCACGCCTAACACCTTTACATTTTCATTGATCAAACTCTTCCATGTTTCTTAATCATGTTAATGTTTCAATAATTTAACCAGGATTTATAATAACAGCTAAAACGTTAATAACTCCTCTTGCTTATTTTGAACACAGATCACATGCAAATTGTAATATTTGTATACTTACTTTCATCGACAGAACATTTGAAATAATGAGACATAAATATGTTTATGTTTTAAGTAATAATAGCACTAAATACTAATTTAGAATTCATGTCCATGATATATAAATTATAAGGCGCAGGTGATTGGAGAACTATAGTTCATCCAAAACGTGACGCACTTATTCATATTGATTCATTCATTCATTCATCCATGCATCCATGCATCCATCCATCCATCCATCCATCCATCCATCCATCCATCCATCCATCCATCCACCAATCCATCCATCCATCCATCCATCCATCCATCCATCCATCCATCCATCCATTCATCCATCCATCCATCCAACCATCCATCCATTCATTAATTATTTTATTCATATATTTGTATAATAAAAGTGGATATGAAAGTAGAATAGGAAATGCAGCATTCAATAAAATATTTTATATTTGTATCCAAAATATATTTAAATACATTTTGTTTTATTTACACAAACATAAGGTTCATTTCTAAATTAGTAACTTGTTACTATGTTAAAACCTTCTGAACAGCACATATAACCGCTTTGTCCACTTCACTTAAAAGTAGATATAAACGTCGAACAGGAAATATAGCATTCAAGTGCCACAGTCAATCACAAACACGCACAGAAACACAACAACAACAACTCAGATGAATAAAAGGCAAGATGTGACATCACACACTTAAAAGGAATTGACAATAGGGCTACCACCTTGGAGCGGTCAGTGTCCAAAAAGACAGCTGGAGCTTTATAACAGGTTCTACGATCACCAAATCTCACACTCTATCATGAAGCAGGCGAGGAAGCAGACCCAATTTTCATTCGTACAGATGCTTTGTATAACACTGCTTCCATTAATAAAATCATGAGATAACATGTTCTCCGACCCCATATTAACAAGGAGTCTCTGATCAGACATTTGTCTTATAATTTTTTATAAGTATAACGAACCAAAATTCAAAAAAAAGTATTTTTTTCAACTACAACAAAACATTTTCCGACCGTGATATATTGAATACACTCCTAAGAAATGTGAGTGTAAAACATCAAGATGTCGCTATGCTCCGGCAGGTATTGTCACCACTGGTAATTTTGATATTTTAGATACACGTAATACTATTAGACATTCGTTTTCTAAATGTCCGAAGAATAGGTTGCCTTCAGTTATTCTTTTTAATGCATGTCCTACTCATTTCGCCTAATCCATCGAGCAATTTAGCATAAATTTCGCGGTAGTGAATATGCGGACTCGAGCACCTTTTCTATTTGGAAAACGGCAATTCTTAAAATTATAGATATCCGTATTAAGTTTTATAATGCTAACCCCTCTTTACTTCCTCCGAGATTTCGGTTTTCGTTTCGTAGTTTAAAATCGGGAATTCAAGAATTTCCTTATAAATTTGTTCTTGTTCCTGCTGATAAAGCAGTTAATAATGTAATTATTGTTTGACGCCTATATTACGTCAATGTGTTATCTCTGGAACTCTGGAGCACTCATTCGTAAACTCCAGTTCAATCTACTGCGGATGAAGTTGTTTCCACGCATATTATTCAGCGCATTATTTTCAAGGCTAGTGTAGACGAAAATCTAAACAAGCTTTTAACTCCATACATTTCATAAATAATATTAAGAGCCTTACAAAGCCCGTTTTGTTTCGAATTATAGTGCCTGCACCACGTCAAACATCTCCAAAAGTTTAACTTTTTGTCTTACTGCCGTTAAAGATCACGTTAAACAATATTGTACTAAATATTATGACAACTTATTTTGGTAATTAAATATTTCCAGATGTTTTTGATACAATTTATAATAAACGTCAAGTTTCATCTTTAAGTACTTAAAACTGTTCAACACAATATACAAACTTAACCCCCAGTAGCCTTATTGTCAACCCTTTTGTGTTTGTGATGTCTAATTTGGCATTGTGTTCATCTTTAAAGTTGTCCGTCCTTGAGTGCTACTTTTCTTGTTCGATTTTTATATCCATATTTATCACATCACCTTACCAAACTTACTGCTCTTATTCAAAAAACTTTCGCTAGAAAAAAAACTACATGTTTTGCCTGTAACAATATCAAAAAAAAAGATTTTATACTAACGGCAGATTAGACAAATACACTATGTGGACTACCCTAGAAGTTTGTAAAGTAGTCATTTTCCTGTTAGATAATATTTTCGTCAAGTGTGTAACTACCGTCTATGGACAAAATGTTGGTATCGCTATGCGTACGAACTGTGCACCTCTTGTCCAGATTTGTTTTGTATTGCTATGAACGAGATTACATGTTGATGCCTTCATCCGATACTCAGGCAGATGTAAGTGTATCGTTTAATTACACCTCTCGAAACTGAGATAAAGACGAAGAAAACCCAGGGTTGTATTCGCCTTGCTGGATATTATATCGGTATGGGGACCCAGTCCAAAGTATCCGTAATATTAACCCCTAGATACTTGTTGAGGAGACATTAACCAGAACGTGGCCATTAAGGACGTACAAGTAGTCACGTACGATATGTTTATTAGGTTTGTGCTTGATAATTCGCTTGTTTGACATTTGGACGTATAACTTTTCATCATCCAATCCTTTTCCGACCGTGCGTGTTGGTCAAGATCTTGCTGCATATCAAGACAACCTTTTTCTATACAATGCACAGTCGTCGGCAAGTACTCGCACCGATGTCTTGATGCCCTCCGGAAGGTCGATGATAAACAATAAATACATGATAGGACCAAGGACATCGGAGTCCTGTGAGACGCCAGACACAATGAGGGCACAATCCGATGCCTCTGAGATTCACAAGATCTATGGATTCTGAAACCGTGTTGACAGTCGGCCAGAATATTGTTAACTGATAGATGTCGCATGATGTTAATAACAAGAATGTGTTGACGTGTCTTGTAGCAGATGCACGTCAGAGAGACTTAGTTACTAGGGTCATAGTTCTCACAATATTTGAACACATGGACAACGTCATCCGTAAACCAATTATCTTCAACAACGCCTTGACTGACTGAAGTGTTAAATATGACTGAAATGATTCCGAATACCTCTGTGTTACCTTCCAGTAGCAAGCGTGCGCTGAGATTTTCAGGTCCAGCTGCCTTGTGAACTTGAAGTTGATCAAGGAGCTTTTGGACATAATTCCTTTCAATTGTAATGTCTCTTCAGTCGTTTATAAGGGATACACACGTTTATTTGGGAGCTGGGTATCGTATCAGTAGGCTCTTCAGTGAAGGCAGATCAGAACTGATATTTAAGGATGTTAGCCTGGTCCTTAATACTCGTTTTAAGGATTCCATTTTAGCGGAGTGAGGCCACGCCACTTCATTTGCCTCCTTTTTAGACTCTTAAAGAAGAACCAACTTATTTCAGGGCCTTCATTCTTATGGTAGATGTCATTGTCGGTCTGGGCATCTGTAAAGATACCAGAAACAAACTCCAATAGCCGTCGCCTATTGCCTTCTGGACATGCTCTGTATTTTCTGTCATGTTCTTAGTTGTCCGAGTACTGTGACTTATAGAATAACTGTTCCCTTTTGTGGAAAAGTATTTTTATTGTTCTGTCCAAGGATAGCTTTAGTAATTTCTGCTGGGACGAAACTGTCAATTGCTTTCAGCAGAGTTGTCTTGAAGTCATTCCAAAGATCATAACTGGGATTTGATTGTTTGTTAAAGGTTGGGACTTTACCTAATACTGCCTGATTTAGTCTTAGAGCCCTTCCGTTTTGGCTTTTTGTAAAAGAACATTGTATGTGGTGTCTGCCTGATATAATTGGCCTGGATGTCATATTCAATATAAACAATATCATGGTCCGAATTTCCTATGGGGAGGTAGTCTTTTAATTCTATTAACAGGTGTAAGATTGTATGTCAGGAACAGGTCTAGGGTGTTGTCTTGACGTGTTGGAAAAAGGTAAAAGGAATATAGATATAGAATCTTGGACTCCTTTTAACCGTTCCCCAGTTTTCTAATATTATTTCCTAAGGATATTCGATACAAGTTTCTTTAATAACTCTACTTAATACTAATTGGCCTTTATTTTGCCACATGGTATTGCATTCCTATTTGCATGAGATTTTTTAAAATAAAAGACGTTAACTTTAAATAGAGTGTGTAAACGCATCTTGAAGTATACTAAGTGAGTAGTGATACCGTCCCAGTTGATTTACGATGGAACAATCGTTTATGTAAAATGCCGATGTTTGTAATTTGATCAGCCAACGACAGGTCTGCACTGAACATGCACTTATCATTATAAACTGCCTTATCAAGTAGTAAATTTACATTCATAATTATTGTATCTTTATAGTATTATGCATGAATAGTGTACATTACTAATGTTGAATATTATGACGTAAAGCGGCGTAAATAAAATGGAATAACGTGTATCAATAACACCGTCAACTTAATACAAGCTGCATATTCAATACAGCATATCGAATTATATAGCATATGTTTCTGAATTGTACCAATAACAGTTTTATTATAAAGCAGCTGTTTCTGAATTTTACTAATAACACTTTTATTCTAAAGCAGCTGTTTCTGAATTTTTCTAATCAAATATTTATGCTAAAGCGCCTGTTTCTGAATTGTACTAAGAATAGTTTTTTTCATTTGCATATTTTCCTTTGCGTTTGCTGTATGCATTTAATCCCGTTTAAAATTAACCCAGTTTATTAAGACTGATGAACTAAGTGCGTGTGCACCGTCATGGTAGACAACTATCTCCAATATGTTTATTTCTCATCATCCTGTTCGATTTGTATAACTACTTTTATTATCACAGTGGTGTTGTTTTTTTGTTTTTTTTGTTTTTTTTTTGTTTTTTTTGGCCCACCTTCTCAACCCCTTTTATCTGCTCCTTTCTTTCGCCTCCCCTCACTCCGTCTTCCGCCAGCTCTGCTGTTGTCCCTCCTTCTAGATGGTGATCTGTTCTGACATACTTTCTGCTGAAGCCTCGCTGTATATTCCGTTTCTGCGACGACTCTCGCTGTTCACCCGCAGTTCACCTGATTTTTCTCTTTTTTCCTTCGGATTGTACTGTTTCTGGGACATTGCTGATATGTCTTCTGCTATTGTCTATTGCTGTGAAACAGCCTCCCCCTAGTACTCCATGGTACTCTATTCAAGCTACTATGCCACTACTAGGCTACTGGCCACTGCATACTTTAGACGCGCCATACGAAGAACCAACTAATTTCTGTCTACAGCTTCCCTTCTTTCAGTGAGCGTCGGCCTAACATCGTCACAAGACAGCAGTGAGGTACTAACTACTCATGAATCAAATTTGAGGGCCGAGAAGGTGGATTTTTGCCGAATGGTAATGAATGATAAGCAATGAATAAATGAAAGATGATAATGGAGAGACCAGCATCCGGCGGGGTTTGAACCCACGACCTTCCGCTTGTGGGCCCAGTGCTCTACCACTGGGCTATAGAGGCCTCACTTCAGTGGTGTTGTGGTGTTGTTTTGTTTGAAGTGCCATGTGGCCGATCTTTAATATGAGCCTATTTAGTACTCGCATATCTAATAACTGTTAATTGGCCCTTATTGCGCTTTTCACAGAATGGTATTATAATATAATTTGCATATGAGCCTTTTAGTAAAAATACATGTAATTTACAGTTCATCTCTTTGATTACACTCTGCGTCGTCAATACAAATTCCAGATAAAACTATTTCTAAGATCCGTAACATATGCACGCCTAACACCTATACATTTTCATTCGTCAAACTCTTCCATGTTCCTAAATGTTCCAATAATTTAACCAGGATTTCTAAGAACGGCTAAAAGTTTTAATAACTCCTCTTGCTTCACATAGTTTGAATACGGATAACATGTAAGTTGTTTTATTTTATGATATGCAATGAAATACTGTATTTTATCAGTGAAATAAAAGTGTTATTCCACACTGTGGAATATAGAGTTTTATTCCACTGTAGCTGCCGGGACTACTTTGGAATGTACACCGAACACAGATGCACAGTAAAATGGTTCACACGATATTCCTACGCAAATGTAAACATACCGAGACAGAAACACTGCGAATTGTACATTCTATTCAAACAATGATTTGAAATTGATTTTAAAGTTAAAAGGAAATGATTGCCAATATATAATATTTTAAACAAAATTGTTCTATTTGGGTATAAATAAAATATCTTAGGTCTTTTTTTTTTTGTAGTCGCGCTAAAAAATGTGTAAAGCAGCTTAGTATTGAAATTGCGCGTTGTTCTACCGCAGTTTTCCTAAACATTTGTTTGTAAAATCATAAAATAAAAAGAAAGTTTGTTGTTTTGTCGTGAATAACATGTTTTATTTCATCTCGAAGTGAGAAAACTTTTATATTTTCACTCATGCTTCGCATTCGTGAAAATATAAAGTTTTCTCATTTCTCGATGAAATAAAATATGTTATTCATTCCAAAACAACAAATATCCTCTATATATTCGTAGACTTACTTTCATCGACAAATTGAAATAATGAGACATTAATATGTTTTGTTTAAGTAATAATAGCACTAACTACTATTTAAGAATTGATGTCCATGATGAATACATTATGAGTCGTACGTGATTGGAGAAATATAGTTCTTCCAAAATATTATAATTCGTGACGCACATTTATTTATTTTTTATTTATCTTTATGTATACGTTTATTTATGCATCCAGTTGTTCATTCATTCATTCATTCATTCATTCATTCATTCATTCATTTATTCATTCATTCATTCATTCATTCATTCATTCATTCATTCATTCATTCATTCATTCATTCATTCATTCATTCATTCATTCATTCATTCATTCATTCATTCATTCATCATTCATTCATTCATTCATTCATTCATTCATTCATTCATTCATTCATTCATTCATTCATTCATTCATTCATTTATTTATTTATTCATTCATTCATTCATTCATTCATTCAATTCATTCATTAATTCATTCATTCATTCATTCATTCATTCATTCATTTATTCATTCATTCATCCATCCATCCATGTACCTTCGTCCGTCATCATTATAAAATATTGATATCAATGAACCGCAACATTTTACGGCTGTCAAACCGTAAAACCAAAACAGGACATGTTCGTACAAATGTGAATTGTTTGCATTTAAAGTCATCAGTGACATACGAGGGGTGATCAACATATAATGAAACTGATCTTATAACTTAAAAAGTATTGGAATATCCAAATGAAACTTACGACAAAATGAAGCACACACGTTATTTTGCAAACACTACAAATAGCAATATATGTGTATTGAAAATAACAGAGTTATATAGGTTCGATGGAGGTACCTGATACGGGAGCGGTGCAGTCTCTAAATGACGTACGACGTCAAGTTCGTGAGTTTGACGTTGTATAATCCTAACGTTTTCGAAGTACACTCCCATACACGAGACACACCTGTTGTGTCGCTGAATCCACTGGTCAAACATGTATTTATATCACTGGGCATCTAGGCCTGAAACAATGTTTTGTACTACATAGGACTACTCATTGAATGACTTAAATCTGTTACCTTTCACTGCTGATTTAACTACCGGAAAAAATTAGGGGCGAGGTCTGGACTATATGGGGAATGTTTCTACAGTTTCGAAGCCTAGCAGAATAATTTCCAGTGTGTTGATTTCGCCAAGTGCGCAGGAGCATTATCCTGGTGTAATTACACGCGTTCAAGTTCGAACCCCGGTCTCTTCCGCAACAATTTTCGCAGGAGATCTCTGCCTGCGTAGAACCTGGAATAGAAAACAACAGATCACGCTTTAATAACGACCTACCTGCTAGTCATAAAGCTTTATAATTTACAAATCGTTCTTAATGTAGATATATGTGTTACTTAAGCTCAAAATAAAAATATATTATTATTTAAAAATAATCTTATTTTATAGCCTACATTAGACTGTTTTCCCCGTCGGCACGGCATGCTGAAGGATTATTTCATTTATAACAGCAACGAATATATACATCCGCTAACCCGCCGAGTTACAGACTCGAGCCTTCTTTGGTGGGGATGACGATGGCGTTTTCCATTGACAGGACTGCTCTTTAGTTTCTGGTTCATATAGACACAACCTGGTCTTGTCTGTCGTTCCGATTCTCTTGAGGAATTCATTTCCGTATTTCCGTCTCTGCGATACCGCTGTTAGAACTTTCTAGAGGCCCTAACACGGCTGACTTTGTTATCATTAGCAAGCAAATGTGGAATCTATCTGGCACTTACTTTGTGCATATACAAATGCGTTATTTAAACCTAATGAACAGTTCAGTAACTAAACCCAGTCTGATCGCATAAGTCTCTGATAGTTACATGTCGATCACAGTAGACAACGTCTTTAATAGTTTCAATTAACGTTGCGTTGATTATCGTCTTTCTTCCGCGCCCCTCGTTGTTTTCGAAAGTGTTTCGACCTTCCTTAAAACGTCAATGCCATCTAAAAACGTTAGGTTTCGTAGACACTCTGAATCATTTCATAGGTTTTTGTAGGTGTTTTGCCTAACTGATAATAAAAAATTGTAATTGCGCGATTTTCCATTGAATCGGCAGATCTTCTGCTAAGTAACGGTTGCTTGCTTTGCCATTTTTAAGATAAATGAAGTCATTCAGCTAACAAACGAACTCGCGCGAAAATCGGTACAATAATTTAGATATTATAACGATGTATTCATAAAAAAATAAAGTTTAAATTTGTACATACATTTTACTGGCCCGGTCTAGCGTAAATGTGCACGGTTACCATAGCAACACCAAAAGCTTTTTTTTCAAATTAATCTAATTTATTTATTATGTAGATAAGGTATAAAATTGTATTTTATGCTGATATTAAGGCATTTTATAAAGAGATGATTTGCTTACTGCAACAGTCTCATTATTTCTCCTTTTGTATATATACTGAAAGGAAAAAGAAACGAATAATCAAAAAATCCAGATATATTTCAACGTGTTTTGTACAAAAAGGCGCTACAACTAATTACAGAAAGGGCAACTCTGTCATGTAGTAGACATTTTAATCAACGTATACTTTGTTACACGAACTTTATAAATTTTGAAATTTCGCTTGTCAAGTCAAGCCATTTCAGCATTATGATTAATGTTAAGAGATTGCAAAGTTTAATTCCTAAGTATGTTCACCTGATTGAGGCAAATGCGCATTCTGTCGATAATGAAACTTTAAAGGGGTAACCATTGATGTGCTTGATGCTGTTTAAACCTTCTTTCCGAAAGGACAGGCCTAATGTCCGCCCTTTACCATTCGATTAGCAGTAGCATATTAAACATACAATATATAGCGGAAATACCCATTATGCGTTTCTTTTTCCTTTCAGTATAATATAAAAAACATAAAATAGCAAGTGTAAAACCCAAAAGTATATCGGTCCAAACCTCATGCAGCTACCTCCCTTGGTCGGGGTTTCAGTTGGTGCAATCATAGAGTTCCAAGAGATTATTCAGTCATCGCACAAGGGAAACGTGAAGCGTGGTGGTTGACTGTATAGGGTTCAATCACTTTATTAAAGGGTCGTATCCTTTTCTGACGAACTTCTTGATTAATTATTTAAAGTGGTCAGGAAATCCTCCAGATCCCTTTAACTTTCGAAGTTTATAGATCACATCTCCATATAATAAGCGTTGTGATATTCCTAGTCGCAGAAGTGTTTTACGGTTGGTGTTATACTTCTCCAGTAGGTTTTCGTTGCGGCGGTAGAATTTTGAGAACGATCTACATCGTTTGTGATAAGGAAAACCCTGCTGATGTAGTTTACTTGTAATAACTTTATTTTGATCATTGAAGTCTATAACATCATTAAAAGCTCTAGCAAAACGAATGCGCTGGGAGATATAAACCCCGTATGATGTAGCACGAGGTACATCCCCATCCAGGTGTGGATAGTTAACTCTGTTACAGTTGAAGTCATCGCTCTTATCATAGATTTTAGTATGCATGAAATTTTAGAAATTGAGAGATGAAGATCGAGGAAAGCTGATTCAGTATCCGAACTGTTGGCTTCATTCAACGCGAGCTCTGGTGGATAAATGTTAGTAACCATATCCGCAAAGAACGGATTATCAATATTGAGCATGTCATCTAGATATCAATATGTATTAATAAATGCATCAATAACTTCACTTTGGCTAGCAGGTGACAAACTCTACATACAATCTCATTCATAGCAGTACAAAAACAAATCTGCGACAAGTGGCGCACAGCGGAATACCAACAACCTTGCGGTAAATGGTTTTACAGTTTCTGATAACGATGTTATCGAGGAGGAAAGATAACGCTCTACAAACATCAACACAAGTCCAGAACCGTTTGCAAAGAACGCCATGACATTATTACAAGCTAGAAAAGTTTTACCTTCTGTAGCAAATGTCTTCTGAATAAGGTGAAGCAAGTTATCTCTGATTAGATTACACGTTTGAGTTGTATGTAGTGTGGAAAAGTCGTAGGTGCTTAGAGAAGGGGCATGAACAATCTTACAACGTAGTTTATCAAGGACTTTGATAGACCAAAACAGATTGATTTCTGAGTTTTCAAAAGCCTTTCCGCAATACCTAATAATATGTTCTTTAAGCGTGGAAAGTCCGGAAGTCAATATAAATTTGTCGTGGTACATGAACTTAAATTAGCAATAAAACGTACTTTGTATGGAATTTGTTTGGAATTTGAGTATCTAGTACTTTGTAGGGAGCCTCGTCTGTTACTATTTACAGAAACCGTTATAGTCTCCATAAACTTCACATGCTGGGAAAAAATTTCCTTCTCCAGCAAAGGTGTTCTTTGATAACCAGAAGTGCTCGCTAGCTCTGCATTCAAAGTATTGATATAATGTACTCGTCAGACAATAATTATATTGTTGGAAGCTTTGCCTGCAGGAAATAGAAAAACATTAGCATGCAGATTCTGAATACCTTCTTAAGGCGTCGTAAATTGGAAGTAGACGGCCTTGGAAGCCGGGATGGATTGGATTCGTAAAATAATATACGTAATTTAATAATTTCATCCGAGCAGTAAGTGCATGTTTGTCTGCGTTTTCGCGCTTACACCACTTAGTACAAAAATCCGTTAAAGAACCCGCAATTTTATTGCAAAAGGCATTAAATCAATCTGATGGAATACAATAGTTACGACCTTTGGCAATGAATTGTCGTATCCTCTTATCCCCAGCAACATCAAGATTGCAAGTGAGAATGTGACCAGCAGGTTCATAACACAATTTAGAATTTTGACAATCTCAATCGGTAAGATTAGATGTCTCGGTTTCAAGATCAGAAACTGTCCTATTATATTAATTGAAAATAAGATTTCTAGTTAATTTCTTGTACTTGTAGCATATAACAGTATTCTCAATATACTTGAAATATTTAGGAAGTTTGTCAGTCACCTGCATGCCATTAAATACTCCGGCTAAATTAATGAATTCGATGCCTTTATTAACATAAGTTATCTTCATATATAGTCAGAGAAGTTATCTTCATATATGGTCAGAGGGTGCATCTATATGCGGACGCCTAATATGTTGCATGTAACTTTAAATAATAGATGGAACATCATATAATGGATTAGTACGGATGTAAATGGCATCCGATTCTTCGGCATGTAAGCAGGAAAAATACAGAATGACTACATTGCTAAGGAGGACGTGTCTACCCGAACTTTTATAAATTCCCCATCCTTGTGTCATCATTGTCCCTTATACATTTGTGATGAAATCAATAGATCGAAATTAAATAGGTGTTAATTGATATAATTGTACTTGTATTTATCTCGGATTTGCATACACATATTATAATGACCCAATCCTGAAACACACTGTCCGTCTTGTAACTTGTTAAATAGAGCAAACAAAGAGCAAACTAGATATATAATTAAAAGGACAATATACAACACAAAGAGCGGGGAAGACAAGGTGACCGACTTGGAACGGTCAGTAGGCAACATGCAAAGCGGTTAGCTCCAATCGATTTTAAGTTAACACAACTTCGCTATTTCATATCTTCAACGCTCAAATGGCAAGACCGTGTAAATAAACGTACATCCGACCAAAAGGAAATCTCTAACTATAAAGTCCACATCCAGATAAATTAGGAAACGATACATGTATATTGTGAAATATTGTAAAAGATTGTACTGAACAACCACAACAGTTGCAGCCAAAGAGGAACTTTTAGACTTTTAGAGTTGCAGATGGTGCAGATGGTGCTACCACGGAGTCCAATTGTCCGGTCATTGCACAAGAGAAAGGTTAAGCGTAGTAACTGACTTTAGAGGGGACATTCACCAAGCATGACGTGCGATGTAATAGGGCTGTATCAGTTTCTGACGAATTATCGCCCTTATTAATTCTTAACAACGTTATATGCCCCGTAAAACGAAATAGCTGGACGATGCACTTTTGAAAATTCAGTGCACAAATAATACCCATTGTAAAGCAATGATCACTGTTGATTGTGGGGTTAAAGGTCATGCTCACCATTTTCTGTCGTGATATGACAGAAAAACAACTTTAAAAGCGACATTACCTCACCATCACCACCACCCCAACCACACTCACACGCACGCATACACATACATACAAACACACATACATAAATACATACGTACAAACATACATACATACATACATACATACACACACACACACACACACACACACACACACACACACATACACACACACACACACACACACACACACACACACACACACACACACACACACAAAAAAAATACAAATACATGGCATTTATATAGCGCAAAAATTATAAAATATTCTATTGCGCTTCACAATTACATAACACACATTTAGTTAAAAAGAATAAACATTTTACACATGTACATGTATATGATACTACATAATTATATACACACATAAAACATATACATTCAAAATATAAACAGGATTCTAGAACTTAAGATTTAGACCTATATATATATATATATCAATGCTGTTTTATATCATTGCAGATATTTTGTATTTAACAAGAGCACAGTCATTGTTCATGAAACTGACTATACAAATGTGTTTTCAGTTTTAATCTAAAGCTGGCTTCAGACTGAATGGCTTTCAGATAACTAGGTAGATCGTTCCACCATTTGGGACCAACGACGGCCAGAGATCTGTCTGCTAGTTTTGTTCGCCGCCTAGGGATGTTGAAGTTAGTGTCACTTTGTGATCGCAGTCTGTACCGTCCTCGAGTAGGTACAAACATTTCCCTCAGATATACTGGAGCTGTACCATTGATGACACGGAAGACTATAACTAGGACTTTGAACATGACTCTAGCTTCAACTGGAAGCCAGTGTAATTGTTTCAGAAGTTCAGCGCTTGGTTGTTCATAGGAAGCATTCATAACTACTCTAGCGGCATGATTTTGGACTCGCTGTAGTTTGTTGATTTGGTAGGCTGGAATTTCAGTAAATAGACCGTTGCAGAAGTCAATGTGGGAATGAACCAATCCATGCACTATTGATTCAGTTGACTTTTGTGTGAGATGTTTACGTATAGCTCTAAGATTTCGTAACTGCACATGAGCAATCTGACACTTTTTCTGGATGTGATGGTCAAAGTTGAGTGTATTGGTCATGATTACACCCAGGTCTCTGACATGATCGACGCATTTTACATCGCACCCACCAACGTTTACACTTGTGATGTTCAATTTCGCTAACTGTTGTCTGGTTCCATATATAATTATTTCAGTTTTAGATTGATTCATTTTCAGTTTGAAGGTTGTCATCCATTTTATGATGTCATTGAGGCAACTGTCAAGTTGTTGGAGAACAGTAGTCTCATTTTGAGAATTACCCGCTTGAATTCTGAACGCAATCTTATGGTCATCCGCGTATCCATAGAGATCGGCTGGATATTTCTGCACCACTCGGT
>JAWPHD010003497.1:0-57500 GCA_037043455.1 Cyrtodaria siliqua | reverse complement strand
TTCTACTTGGAAAAAGTCAATTCTCAAATTATAGATACACGTATTAACTTTTATAATGCGAATCCCTCTTTACTTCCTCCGAGACCTAGGTTTTCTTTTCGTAATTTAAAATCGGGAATTCTGGAATTTCATAATAAATTTGTTTTAGTTCCTGCAGATAAAGAAGCTAATAATGTAATTATTGTCTGACGCCTACATTACGTCAATATATTATCTCTGAAACTCGGCAGCACCAATTCGTATACTCCAGTTAATTCTACTGAGGATGATGTTGTTTCCGCACATATCACTCGGTGCACTACTTTCAAGGCTGGTGTAAACGATAAGCAAAATAAACTGCCTACTGTATACTGGATTCCTAAATTACATAAAAATCCGTATAAGGCTCGCTTTATTTCGAATTCTAGTGCCTGCACCACAACAAACATCTCTAAACGTTTAACTTCTTGTCTTACTGCCGGTAAAGATCACGTTAAACTTTATTGTGATAAAACTTATGAAAACTCTGGGATTAATTTATTTTGGTCTATAAAATATTCAGGAGACGTTCTTGATAAATTTTCAATAAAGGTCAAGTTTCATCAATAAGCACTTATAAACTCTACACTATATACAACCTTACCACATCACCTTATTAAAGACAATCTATTTTTTCTAATTCAAAAAACATTCGCTAGAGAAAATACTACCTTTTTGGCATGTAAAATATTAAAGCGTTTTTTACGAATGACAGTTTAGACGAGTACACTATGTGTACTTGCTATGAAGTTTGTGAAGCACTAATCTTCCTATTAGATAATATTTTCGTCAGGTATGGAACCACCGTTTATAGAAAAAGTGTTGGTATTCCTATTGGTACGAACTGTGCACCACTTGTCGCAGTTTTGTTTTTATTTTGCCACGAAAGAGATTTCATGTTGAGTCTTTCACCAGATACCCAGGAAGATGTTATTGAAGCTTTTAATGACACCTCTCGGTGTCTGGATGACATATATTGAACATTGACAATTCTTTGTCCCAACTATGGTTAATAATATTTCCTAAAGAACATCAGCTTAATAAAGCTAATATATCTGATAATAACGCTTCTTTTCTTGATTTAGATGTCTCGATTGAAAATGGAGAAATAATTAGCAAAACTATGACAAGTGAGATGATTTTAATTTTGACATTGTTGTTTACCCCCACTTGGATGGGGATGTTGCCAGAACAACTTCTTATGGGTGTATGTGCCTCAACTTATTCGTTTTTCAAGAGCTTGTACTCGAGTTGAGGACTATAATATTCGTAATCTTTATATACCGAAAAAGCTACTCAATCAGGTTAGCGTTACCATAATCTTCGTAAAACCTTTGCAAAAGTTTATTATTGTAACTCTGATCTTCTTTCCAAATTAAAAAGTAAATTAAGGACTCTCCTGCTACAAGGACTATCACAACCTGACTTCTATGGTGATGTGATTTATAAACTTCGTAAGATTCTTGGTCATGATCATTTTCATACTATCAGTGTTAAACTTGTTAAAAAGTTTATCAAAAGAGGTTATGACCCTATCATTTAGCAAAGTACTACATGCTTGGTGGTCGACTCTTTTACAGTTCGCCACTATGCTTTCCTCTTTAATTGTACGATGACCGGACAGGCTGTGGACTCTATGATGACGTACATTTCAAGGCACGTCTTCAATGCAAGTTCTTCAGAGAGTGACTTATTATCAAATGTGTAAAGCTAGCCAATGCATGTATAAATAATACGGTGCAAAGCGTTGACGTGCACTGGGTGCATGCCAGTAATCTCCCTTGATTCTTTACGGTGTAAAGCTATTTTGTTGTTTCGCGGTTCTGCCTCACGGCCGCAAAGTCATATATGATATTCAACTTATGTTCAACAGCAGGTGCATTGTATATATGTTGTAAAATAAATGTATGCATCTTTAATATTTGAAAACAGACATTTCATAATGATTTAAACATTGAATTACTAAACTGTCACTCTGGTACGTGCATACATACTCTTAGTCATTTCATACCTTCATACATCATAGGTATATTGTATATCTGTCTACTGTCTGTGCTGATTCTAACGCCAGTATATCACCACCATAAATAACTCCTTGCATTCACTCTCAAAAAATACACGTTTCCCCAGTGATATTCCGAGCCTTACATGACCTTAAAAGACATTTGTGTGGCATTTTAGGGTTAAAGGAACCCCTATAGTGAAAACGGCTGGTTGGATTACTGAAAAAAACACAGTCAAGCATGTTCAACAGTGTTTGCGGGGTCGGGTCGATTTTGTACGATGATTTAGCCTAACAAATCAGTGAGGGGCTAGAGGGCGTGAATGGTAGCAAGTATCATTACAATTCATGAACAGTCTAATCTAACAGCGACTGCAATAATTTTAATATATTAACCGAGTTCGGCAATTTCAACCTTTCTACTTTCATACACTTGTTTATGTTCCCTGATATTTTTAGGGGAGCATATAGCTGCTATTATGTCCGCCCGTCCTTCCGTCCGTCAGTTCTGTATTCATGCCCGCTAAACTTCATAGGAAATATCAGTGTGATGTCAAATAGCGCATACTGACAGAGTGTTCCGGTTGAACAAAACAAAATAAAATTCTTTAAAATAAAAAAATACGATTAAACCAACTTTTTGACCAGAACGATGATGTCAGCCTGTCTGATTATAGTACATATATCTAGAACAAAATAGATGACTCCAAGAACAACACACCGATTGTGTCATCAAAAGTCATTATATGAACACGTTTACTTGATATAGGTTATGAAAGAAATGCCATTTTGTGACTCTTTTCGAAGAAAAATGCAATACATAGGGATCACTTTGTCGTCCGTCCCCGTCAGTCCGTCAATCCGTCAATCCGTCCGTCAATCCGTCAGTCCGTCACGAAAGCTTAACGTTGGCCAAAACGGTCTTATTTCTTAGTATTTCTTCATCAAACTTTCAATATATACTCATCATAATAACATAGATATTTCCATTTTAAAATATAAAGGTTAAGGTCACACAGAAGGTCATTATATGGGTTAAATACTCAGTGTTTTCTTCACGAGAACGTAACGTTGGCTATAACTTTCTCATTTCTTGATATTTCTTCATCAATCTTTCGATAAAGTTATATTCTTCAGGACAACATCGACGTGACCATGCTAATATATAAAGGTCAAGGTCACACTTAAGGTCATTATATGAGTTAAATACTCATGTTTTTCTTCACGAAAACTTAACGTTGGCTATAGCTTTCTCATTTTTTGATATTTCTTCATCACACTTTCAATATATACTCATCATGACAACATCGACATGACCATACTACAATATAAAGGTCAAGGTCACCCTGAGATCATTAAATGCGTTAAATACTGATTTCTTTCTTTACGAGAAGTAGACTTAGTGAGGCCAGTTGGTCCAAATACCTTGTTATACTGACAAAGCTCTGACAGGTGACACACGTGTTCCTCGAAACACCCGTCTAGTGTCTTAATGCAGGGCATTCCCTATTTATACTAAGTAATAGATTCCGATGATTCTTTAACGTGCTCGTAATAAAACAATCCGAGTCATGGGACCGCCCGCTTTACGTCCCCATCCGACGGACGAGGGTAAGGGGAATTGTCTCGCTAAAGAACAAAACGTCGAAACTAACTGGCGCCTATGAGACTTGGACTCAGGTCCCTGGAAACAGTTTATCTTCATTTTATATGTATTAGTTAATACGTTTTAACGCCCGTGTGTGCTAGATATTGTGTAAAGTCTTAATGTTTGAATAAGCAATTATTCCATCTGTTAGAAATAAAACATGTACGGATATCGTATACGCATTGCAATGTTTGCTCTACTTTCCAATGTCTGGCTAATGGAATTGATATTTAAGTGAAGCTAAATGCACGAAAAATCGCCGAACGTTTGTTAACGCGAAAAAGAAATTCGTAAGCTCTACCGTTATTATGTAGTGGCAGTGGGTTGATGTTGGTAATTAGATTGTCTCTGCTTTTTGCATCAGCATGTTTTTAAGTTTATAAAAATACCACCGGAAAACATTAAATCAACTTTAGCACTAATCACCCTATTCAAATTATAATGTATGTATATCAGTATTTATTATTTTTAACGTCAATTTATATTATTATACCTCACGTTTACACTCCTGTATAACTTGCCCATACCCTTAGCGTGAAGCAAGTTTGACTGTTTATCTGCAATCAATGTTTACTATCACACCATTGTGACGTCACGGGAAGTATAAAAATAGGTTTTGTGTTTTTCAAATACGACACGCTTTGCGAAATTGAAAATCGTTAGACGCTTATTAAAATAGGCTACAGTTGAAGTTATTTCAATCGCAAGACGCTTGGTTTAACAAACGAAAATAAAAAAATATGGCGAGAATATAAAATATGTTGTTTATATTGTTAAAATGGTGATATAATGTTTAAAATAAATAGTAAAATATAGTCATCTTTATTTTTATTACTTTAAATCAAAACTGGTATAAAAATATAAATTTGAAAAACAAACATATTTTTCATTGTTTTTAGTCCCCTCATATATTTAAATTTTAATCAAAACAATGTTTGTTCGGTATGATAAAAATTCGGTTGACAATATCCACTGTCACCCTCACTGGGATGCAATATTTATATACTCTTATTTATTTTTAAGTTGAGAAGAAAATGTTCTAAATAAAGACATAAATAATAGTCTCCCGAAACTGCATTTCGGAATTTCATGATACCGGAAAATGTCTGGGGATGTCGCATACATTAATATTGTATAATTATACTAGATATTTATCTTGATGCAAAAGTCAAAATGGCTACAGTATCTAAAATTAATCTCATTTGTACAAATTGTATTACCACTCTACTCCTCTGAAACAGCAAAATGTTCTAGCACAAGATCTTTCAGATAGTAATTGGCATGATATGTCTTCAATAAAATTCAATTTTATCTTCAAAGTATGACCAACTATATAAAACTAAATGACGAACATGATACGGTGCCAGGCATTACATTGCACAAGCTACATGACAGTCATCTCTCTTGAAACTGTAGTTTTGTCGAGCTAGTTTAGCTCTACTGGCCAGCAGAGCTGATGTGATGGGATGGTGATATGTCCGTTAAATTTTACCTCGTTAATATGTTAGGACCTTCATTCCATCATCCGATCTTTATCAAACGTTATCAGAGTGTTATTAATATCAATGAAAACTCGGACAAGTTCGACAACCAGCCATATCGAACCAGTAGCTTATTGCACTATTTCTACGTTCTTGTTTACATCTAAAAATAGTATTTTGTTTAGGCTACTTTGGACAAAGCCAAGCATCTGTATTCAAATGCATACACATACGTCATATACGTTAATGTTACTAATTTATTGCAACGAATATTAATTTGCATGACGTTACTTGCGATTTGTATCTTTAAGCGGTTTAATATACCTGTGTTGATTTATAATGTACTACTCGCCCTCTTACATAATATTGATTGTGCCACATAGAAAAGTAATTGTCGCTACTTTGCAATGCCGTTAAAAATAAATACAAACATTGAACAGGAAATGTAGCATTCCTAGAACTCAGTCAGCCAAAAACACGAATTCGAGACGAACAAGTATAACACGCATAAATGGAATCAGAAAAGTACACGACAACATGAACATATAACGGTTGAACATATGTGTGCAGTCTTAGAATGGACGGTACAATATATTAACAACATGTATTCAGTTTTCTTGCACATGGAGTGCAACTAAACATTAAGCATCAGTGTAATAAGTATGCCAAAGGCCAACATTAAGCGAGTATTTATGTTTCCTGCTGTTAAATCCTATTTCGAAATTAAAGTGAAAGTAAAACACGTTAGCATCACTATCAAAGAATGTTTAGTAAATATCTTGTATTTCACTTAGTAAATATGTTGATTTTGAAAAGTAAAAATGTGATGTTGTCATTTATGTTTTGACATATGTGTTGAAATTGAAATATTATTACATTATTGCATTGCTTATTACATGCCGTTCAAAAGAATGCGTTATTACATAAATCATTATTTTTCGTTAACGGGGAAGGTGTTACCTATATCTACATGTTTACATGTATTGTTGCATGTGTCTAGGTATGTACATGTTGCATTGCATTATTTCGCCTTGAAGAAAGTTAAAATCAGTATAGATTAAATATGTTTACAATGTATGCAACTTATTCTATATTAGTCAAATTCATTCATGATTAAACTTGGACTGTTCTCATTGGACTATTTTATACAAATTCATTCGCGATGAACTTTTGATGGTTTTCGTTGGAGGGTTTTGGTGGGGAGGCTTTTGGAGCAGTCTTTGGGCAGTATATAAACGGATTCTGGAAGCAGTTCAGCAGTTGAGTTGAGTTCAGAAATTCAATTAATTTAGACTGAAAGGACAATTAATATTTGGATTAAAGAGAGACTTCATGTTTTTGATTTAAGATGCACTTACTGTTTTCGATTAAAGAGACACTTGCTAATGTGAATTAAAGAACACTGTATAATTTTATTTCGACTTAATTCGAAAATTGGATATTACTAAAAAACTGGATTTGTGTATTCTGTAAGTGAATATTTATTTTTTTAAGTTTTTATAAATGTATTGAATAATATAAGACTATGTTTATGTATGGTTCAATGCATATTGGCATGAGATATGTACATATTTTGTTGTATTACAATTGTATGCTAAACTTTACATCACGATGTAGATTACCAAGGGGTAATGACAAGCATCGAATTATCAAATAAAGCAATCGAAGAATGAATAGTTTTAAAACTGGAAATGATTGTCATACCTCTTGTTACATAAACATTTGTTCCATAAGTTAAGAAAACAATTTAGAAAAAGGTTTTTGGCAGGAAAAGATGACATGTTAATTATACTCGAAAGAAAACAAATATCTATAAAGTTGAGTAACTTGACATTTGGACAAATAAAATAGAAAACGGAAGGGTAAACATTAGTTGTAGTTTATGATATTTATAGCAATTTATAGCAATTGCTATAGTAGCAAATAGTAGTGTTATGGTTCGGCGACAATATTTTCATATCGGTTCCATATTTTATGAAAGTATGTATCTTTTGAGTTTGTATAAGCAATTAATTTTCAGTTTTATAAACTGATTTTAAATAGTAAATAAAGTTGAGGCAGGATGGTGCAGAATTATTTTGTTTTTGAAAGAATATATGGTATTTTCCTAATATTAGAATTAAGGATATTATCAAATTTAGTGTTCCCTAATATAATATCTGAGTCTGACCAGTTGGTCACTATGTTAGTTCATGTGCTGTGAATTAAAGTAGATAAGTCTGACCAAAATAACTCTGAAAATTCACAGTCACAAAATAGATGTTTAATTGTTTCTACCGCTTTATTACAAAGAGTACATTTATCAGAATGAGAAATGTTCATTTGTTTTAGTAAATTATTGGTACCTAGAATCCTATGGTTTATCCTATACTGGAACCATTGGAGTTTTACATCTTGATTTATTTTAAATGTTGCAGCAAATATGTTATTCCAATTTAGGTGTTTATTATTAAATTCTTCATTCCATTTTATTATCGCTGATGGGGTTATATGTTTATAAGCATTGAATCATAAATTGATCTGCTACCTTTAATATCTTTTAAAATGTTTGATAGATGAAACGGGATTATAGGATTTGTACCTTTGCAAGGAAAAACTGAGAACTTGTATGAACGTAGCAGCCTTTTAATTGATGCTACAACACTTTCATATTCTAGAAAATTAGTTTTTACCTCATAGGTTTCTTTATAGACTTTAAATGATAAAAAGTTACCGCTTACATCAAGCAAGTCATTGATGAAACAAATGCCTTTCGAGAACCAATGGTATAAAAAATAGTTGAGCCACCGACCTTTAAATCTTCATTGTACCATAACGGAACTCCATGAAACTGATGCCATGATGTTGATGAAAAATTATGAAATAATATTTATAACTTTCAAATACATCTTACCATAAAGGGTTATCCAATGTTTTTAAATTGTTATTTATATAGTCTATGCCAAATAATGTAAAATCTTTTATCCCTGGGTTCATGTCTTGAACAATTCTTAAGTAATTATTTTCACTTGTCAAAAGACGTCTTATCCAGGTAATTTTTAAAGACTTAAAAAAAAGCAGTCAATATCAATCATTATTAAACCACCTCGTTTTTTATCTTGATATATAACTTGACGTTTGGCTTTATCTTTTTTACTACCCCACAAAAAGTTGAAAAATAATGTTTTTAGTTCATTTATTACACTTTGATGGGGGTTAGGTATTGATGAAATTAAATGATTTATTTTTTGAAGTGGCTAGACTCTTTATTGCGGTAATTTCACCTATTGATGAGAGGATCCTTTTTGACAAGCTACTCAAGAGTTTTTTTATATCTTCAGTTTTACTTTTATAATTAATAGTACATATTGTGTCTAGGTCTACAGAGAATTTAATTCCTAAAAGAGTAAAGGAGTCATGTTCCCAACATAGTTCATATTCTCTGCAAATTTTAATATAAAATCTTTTTCTACAGCCTATCCAAATAGCCTTATTTTTATCTAAGTTCCTATTAAGGCTGGAGACTCTTGCGTAAAATGTTAAAGTTTTAAGAGCGTGTCCTAGAGATTTTTCTGAACCATCTAGTATATCTGTAGTATCATCTGCATATTGCGAAAGTATATGTTCTTTGGAACCTATTCTTAAGCCTTTTATATTTATATTATTCCTTATCAAAACAGCCAGTATTTCCGCGCAGAGAATGAATATATATTGAGAGAGCGGTTCGCCCTGACGACAGCCTCCATGTATAGAAAACCAGTCTGAGAGGTGGCCATTTACTATAACACATGATTCAATATTGATGTAAAATACTTGTATCCATCTTTTAAAAGCTGGTATTTTCTCCTATATATCGCCGAGCTAAGAAGCCAGTTTGATATTTATTAATTAATGATTGTAAAACAAGTTTTAGTCTTCTAGCTATACATGCAGATGCTAACGTATGACACATTTAAAAGAGATATTGGACGCCAGTTCTTTAGATATAATTTATCTTTATCTCCTTTTGGAATGCATGTAATTACACCCTGTCTTTGTGAAATTAATCTACTGCCCAGTAATAAAACCTTAATTTATTGACCGTAGAACAAATTGACCGATATCTGACCAGAAAAAATTGTAGAACTCCACCGTAAAACCAGAATTTTAACGAGAATTTCCTGGGCTCTTGTCATTTGACATTTGTTATAAACTTTGAAGTATCTCCTCATATGTAATATCTGATTCAAGTGTTTGCCTAGTGTTATCATCTTACTTAGGGATTTTACAAAATACAACCCCGTGGTGATTAGACCCATGATTTGTAAAATGAGGCAGAATTATTATTGTTATTACCCGCGAGTGTAATTTTAGTGTGGGTTACGAGTTCAACCCTACGAAGTGGTACTTCTTTTTTGTACCGCTATTGAATTCCGTCAAACAATCTTGCTTTTTTTTTAGCAAATATTCAATAATGGTTGATGTGTTATGTTTGTCAACGCAGTTTTTTTGTGTTTGATAAGCTAAAGGTACGGACACTGTCTCTTTCAATACCGAGCGACTGTGAAGACTGAAATCTGAATGGCTAATCGTAAGGTCAATCTGACGTGACCTTCAATGCAGTGTTGTCAGATATGTAGTAGATGAGAGTATTGTAGCGTGATAAGGGAGCTGATTTTAATGAGATTATACTATTCGAAGAATAAGAGATCTTATGCAGTTAACTCGGCGTCGGCATCGGCGTCAGCATCGGCGTCCCAGTCCACATCGAGCTCTGCATGTAAGCTGTGTTTAGAGGTGTAGAACTATTACATTTCTAGTCCTGGCTCAATCAAATTTGGCCTTGAGCTTTCTGATAGTAGTATTTTAAGTACCGCATAAGTAAGTTTGGTTCCTATACCCCCTGGTCTCCGATGGAACCCAAATTATGATATCCCTTAAATTTAACGTTAGAGTTGTGTTTACAGATCTGTATAGCTTGCATTTCTTGTTCATGCTGATTTTTTAAAAATAATTCTGTGTTTTTTTGTTTATTTATTCTTACACCTATACATCCACCAATACTACACCCGGACCCACCCCTCCCATACACACCACCAAAAGTATTTTCAATGGCTACACTGCTATATATTCTATTGGATATAATGGACGTACCCATGTATTTTAGTAAGCAGGATCATTATATCTGTGTTTTCAAGATCATAAAACACATGTAAACATGTGTGCACATATTAATATGTGATTTTAGTCTCTGTCAAAATATGACAAATTAGAGTATTGATATTTACTTCGACTAAATATAGACATAAAGCCACATTCCTCCGAAAAATGATCTAATATTAACCTTGGGGATTTCAAGTCTGTCAGTAATTTTTAAAAATGCGTCGTTATATCCAATAATGAAAAACAACGGACCCTGCTTGTACCCCATTTACATTCAGCTTGCAGTATCAGTTTGTGTTGTGCATGTATACCTGTTGTTTTTTCTTCATTTTTACCGTACCAAGTTCGTTTTATTGTGATTGTGACTATGTATCAAATATATTAACACAGCTAACACACCCACCGGACATTACTGCTAATATTTATGCTGACTTATTTCCATAACAATTTGGAATGAATGTTGTGTTTGAATTTTCATTGAATCAGGAAGTGGATTAAAATGAGATTAATATTAGGAATATATCATTACATACAACAGGACCAGAAAGAAATGCGTGGCCATACTGGCACTTGAACACGTGACACTCGTTCCAATGCTCTGTTAAGTTAGTTGACCAGACATTGCTTTTCAATTTTCAGATTATACTACTTTGAATGTAATGAACTGAACACCATTTGGAGAAATACTTTTTCATACACGAGAATTTCTAACAGTTCTGATATGACACTTTACGGCTGCCAAACTGAAAGGGTTTTATGAACAGGGCAAAATGATATTAAAATCAGTATTTAAAGTCAGATGTTTGCGTTAAGGACACTCTCAGATAATGCATGAATTAGAAACTTTAAAATTGCTATCACTTGTTTTGATATATCTTAGTAAAAAGTAAATAGCCAGGAGAGTTTTTCTGAAACTGTAGTTTAACACATTTTTTTGGGGCAAAAACATCCAAATTTGAGCAAAAATCGTTAAAAACTGGACTATTTTACTTTAAAAAGTATTATCATTGCAATATATGGGAGCTGAAGCTTATGAAAGTTGTCTATTATATTCATATTGATAAAAATAATATTTAAAATGAACAAAATGTATACAGCTTATCATTATGGGGGTAAATCAGCAAAACAATCATATATATCGATTTTTTGAAATGATAATAATAATAAACAAATATTAACACCTCCAGTTAAACAAAACATTAGTTTTTGAAGTGTTTTCATTCCTTTAAAGATGTCAAGAGATGTAAACAAATTCTAAAGGATCAGAGAGTTGGAAAAGCTGGGATATTTCCGGCCAAAATTGCAAATTTGAACCAAAATCTCTAAAAACTGGAATATTTTATTAAATATTATTATCATTGCAATATTAGGGAGCTGAAGCTTCTGAAAGTTGTCTGTTATATTCATTTAGATAAAAAATAATATTTGGAATGAACAAAACGTATACAGCTTGACATTTTTGGGGGAAATCAGCTAAAGAAACACATACAAATCGATGACTTTTGGAATTATTATGAAATAATATTGACACTTCCAATTAAAGAAAAATTCATCTAAAGATGTCTTGAGATATAGAAAACAATTCTAAAGGATGAAAGATTTGGCTAAAAACGGGATTATTTTCAAAAATATAATTTTCATTACAATATAAGGACATTGAAAGTTCTTAAAGTTATCTGTTATAATCATGTTCATAAAAGCAAATATTTGGAATGAATAAAATATATAAATCCTTAGTGATGAAGGATAAGCTATATCCCTCTGCAGCTCTAAAGCGCGATGCCATAGTTACGAAAAATTAAAATTCGCGGTATGCAGCTCTTAAACGCAATGCCTTAGTGATGAATGATAAAACAAATACCCATCTGGAGTGCTAAAGCATCTGGCCTTATATAAAGGATGAAATTTACCAGTTCTGCAGCTTTGAAGTGAACTATCTCAGAGACAAAGGATAAACATTTCACGTTGCAGCTCTAAAGCGCAAGGCCTTTTGAAAGATGAAGGATGAATATTCCCATTCTGCAGCTCTGAAGTGCAATCCCCTCGATATACCAATTCTGCAGCTCTAAGTCGCAAAACCTTAATGATAAAAGATGAAATCTACAGGTTCTGCAGCTCTAAAGCCCAATGCCTTAAGGATAAAGAATAAAAGATACCCATTCTGCAACTCTTACTTAACGTCTCACACCACAATTAATTTTCCATAGGGTCCAATTGTAATGTTTTTGTTCGTGGCATAGAGATAAGCACAATTTACAACCTCTCATGAGCGGACTCTATGAAACCGAGTCTGCTACTTTTGTTTGTGTTCGATGATTTCAAGGGATCCCCCTTTCAGTATGTATAACCTCTTTTTATGGTTTTACGTTTTGTATTTATTGTATGAATGTGATGATGACTGAAGAAATTGACTATTGAAAAAGTCAGTGTAACTCCTGCCGACATGTGTAATACTTGTGTGCATGACCGTGCATGTGTGCGTGTATGCTTACATGTTCGTGTGTTTGTGTGTGGGTGGGTGTGTGCGTATGTGGAGGGTAGGGGGGTGGCGGTGGGGGGGGGGGAAGGGTGGAGTGGTTAAGAAAACATTTGAGTATATATTGGAAGTTATATTTTTTTCAAATTTGGATTCATAGCTGAATCCGTGTTGTTGGTGTAGTTTAGTTTAAATGAATTCATATATTAATAAAGGCAATTCAAAGAAAACGTCTGTTTATATGCAGATGTAACACTACAACTCTGGCATTATTCACATATAAATACAAAATATAATGGTGGAGAATGATTAGCATTGCCGTGTTGTGTCGAAGGAAACGTTCATTTTGTTTACTTGTGTTGATTTTGATACAACTGTGTACGAGGGTTGTTTGAAAGGAAATGCACTTCGGCAAACTTCTCGAGAAGCACGTGTAATTGTACATTGATGTTTATACACATGGCTAGCTCTATTCAATACGTATACATGTAAACCCGTTTCTAAATAATATTCATTTCAATATAGTCAGTCGTTGGCCACTGTTATAGAATTGATTGGGAAAGGAGTAGATACTATTGAGGAAATTATGGCTTCCACAAAAAAGAATACTGAAAAGTGGATCTATTGGAAGTAGCAAAAAATAAACAAGAGAACATTTCGCTCTAATCTTGGTTATTCTGCAAAGCTGATTTATATCGAAATAGAGCATTTTTTTGTATGTGTAGCATCTGTCAAAGCTGCTCTAAAATCTGGCTGGCCATAGACCGCTACCACCTAAAATGTAGTGTCGAAAGTGAAACAGATTATAGAAACTTATGAAAGATACACCGCGAGTTAAATTGCTCGAATTGTAGGGGTATAACTATCCAAAGTTCATTCTGAAACGTATCTTAAAAGTAAGGGAGATATCTGCGCGATGGGTATCTCAATTTTTGACTGATAAGTTAAAGAAGGTACGTATAATATTGGCAAAAATATGGCTAAATATGACGAAAGGCAATTACACATACTTTTTATGGTATCTGGTGACGAAACGTGGGTACATCATTTCCAACCTTTGAGAAAGGTGGGTAATAAAAACTTGGCAACTTGGCAACTAAACATACCAAAATACCTATAATTGCTAAAGGAACGCAGAGCGCGAAGAAAATGGTGTAAGTTATGTTTTATTACAAGGCAATGTTTAGCCATACAAGTTCCAGTAAAGAAGGATACATGTGTCACAGGCAGATTCTACCGCGATGTGGTGCTTAAATAACTGAAGAAATACTTCCAAAAATGATGCCCAACTACAGGTTTCCGATTTGCTCGTCTCTTACATGACTATGCACCGGCTCAAAAGTCTGAAGTTGTAACCAATTTCCTGAAGTTGGAAAAAGTTACAATCGTCCTCCGTACTCCCCAGACTTAGCACCCTGCTATTATTTTCTATTTCCAAAAATGAAAAACGTCCTTTCTGGTAATGATATCATTTAAGACAGGCTCTTAGTTCAGCTATAAATCAGTGGCTCAGGAATATACCAAAATCAGCCTACCATGGCGCTTTCTGGGAATGGATTCATAGGTTGAATCTCTGCATTTCTAATCGTGGGGAATATTTTGAAGGGTTGTCATAGATATTGCAGCATTTCAGTCAGTTTTAGCGAGATAATTCGCCAAAGCGCATATCTTTTTGAACACCCCTCGAACGATTGAAAAGCTTTTGTCTAACGTCAACATCCCACACACATGAAGGCAAAACTCCGAGGTGCGTTATTAGGAGAATTCGAAAAAATAAATAAATAATAAAACAATTGCAATATTATTAAACATAGAGAAACTATAGTTCGCAGTCGTGGGTTTCACGTCAAGAGAGATGTTTCAGCTCTTGTGGGGTATATTTCGAGAAGTAATAACAATGGAAGTCGTAAACGCACCTATGTCGGGCGTTCAGTATAGATCATGCAATAAAATATGTTACTTCCTTATGATTGTGCAAACCTTTGATTATGAAATGTGTAAATGTGATCTATAGAACATATAGAACATTGAACAATTTGACTATACAGTTTTTTGAGTCGCTTTGCCCGAAGGCGACTCATTGACAAAATGCAGTAGTTGCATCTTGCAATACGATTGGTCAATTTGCCTCTTAACATATATTCATCGAAGTACTCTAGCGTGAAAGTAAACAGAAAGTAGTTCTTGACGATGTATTACTGAGAATGATTATAATGTATACATGAGATGTATTCATCATTTCTATAATAAATCTACAACATTTCATGAGTACATTGTCGGATTATTTTGACCGAAGATGAGTGTCATTTGACGGTCTAATGTATAATGTGGAAATGCGCAGCAGTTCGTATAGGAATAGGGCGAACAGAAACTCAGTACCGATATAGTATTTCGCTGCGCATGTTTTCCTTTTTACACGAACAAATATATAAGACTTTATTTGGTGTTGCTTTTATTGAATAATCATTTAACCGTGAACATTTTAACTCATCGAAGTCCTTTATTTTTCGCCTTTATCAACGAGGTACGCCATTACATGGACCAGACATGCTCCACAGCGTCTTACTGAAACGAGACATGCACAATGAAGCTGGCGAACAATTTTGTAGGCCGAAATCTGATTGACCAATCTGACGTGACCTGCAATAGAGCGTGGTCAGATCCTTAGTAGCGAACAGTATGGTAGCGTAATAAAGGGCCTGATTTTAATGAGATTGTCAAAACTCTATCCAGGAGTTCAGGTCATATATATTGTGTCTGTGCCGATTACCAGTAGATTTATTTCCGGGTTCTTAAATATTGATGATGAATATGATTGAATATACGTAAAATGATTTAGGAGTATTTGACTTTAAATTCGATGCTGCAGTATGATACTGGAGGTTTGGTCGGACTGGTTAAAGCCGTTTATATTGTGTCTGTAGTTGTGATTCTTGAAATAGGTCTTACATGTACGAGTATATCAGAACTCGTCGTCAGTAGGTTAAGGAAAGGTGTACATATGTTGTTAAAATCGCCTGTTGATGGCGGGATAGGGACTTCAAATATTAAACGTTTTATAAAAAATTGCATAACTCGGCATTAAATAATTGGCAAGAAATAACTATCTGTTTCATGAACAATATCGTCAATATGTGGCCATGTTAAGAGTTACGTTTGGTGGCATTTGTTTTTAAATAGGTAGGCACAGCTCTGCCGAAATGCTATTCAGAGTTATTGGACATTAACGAGTTAACTCGTCAATGGCATTTGAGAAAAGTTTCATGAACGTAGTTTAATATTTTAAGTTGTGAGCTCGGTTAGGTTGCTGGTTACAGTTTTATGATAAGAAAATCTGTAGAACCGATGGATGATCTCCGAAATGTGTAATCATTATATGGCATTGTTTCACCCATGGTCCTCATGGTCCTTGGGCTTTGCACTTCCTCTAATCATTGTGAAGTTTCTTTTCACTCCCATTAATGATTTTTGAGTAATGCCAGAACTAAAACTATAATATTACATAGGGCAATACCTCTAATTTAAACGGACAGAGTTACAATTCTTGCACTTTGCACTTCCTCTCATTGCCCTTTATCATTGTGCGAAGTTTCATTACAGTTCCATAAGTAGTTTTAAGTTTAAAATGACAATAGGCAATAACTAATTTGATTCTTGCATTCTATCACTGAGTGATAGAAGCTCTACTGGCAGGTTCTGACAGTTAGATCAGCATTACTTTGAAGTTTCATGAAAATCTGTCAAGTAGTTTCAGAGTAGTCATTACAAGATTTTATATATCTCTATGTAAACAAAAATGGCCGCTGGCAACCATATTTAATGTTGAATCAAAATATTTTTCAACAAGGACCAACATCATGTCATGATGAAAAAGTCCCATATCAATATCACTTAGTTTTCAAGAAGTAGTCGTTACAAACTTGTTTTTTAAAAAATCAATTTTTAGCCACGGCGACCGTCTTAAATTTCCAGCCGACCTGACATTTTCCTAGGACCAACTAGACATCGAGAGCAACATTCCTGTGAAGTTTCATGAAAATCCGTCAAGTAGTTTCAGAGAAGTAGTCGCTCCAATTTTTTACTATATAACTCTATGTAAACAAAGCCATGTTTGTCGAATCAAAACGATTTTCGACAAGGACTAACATCATGTCATGCCGATCCTTTTAGAAAAAGTCCCATATCAATATCACTTATAGTTTTCAAGAAGTAGTCACTACAAACATGTTTTAGCTTTGGCGGCAATCTTGGAATTTCACATCAACATACATTTTTGCTAGGATCAACTAGACCTCATGGGCAACATTTCTGTAAAGTTTCATGAAAATCCATCCAGTAGTTTCATAGTAGTCGCTACAAAAATGTTTACGGACAGACGGACAGCGCAGCATGGCATAAGCCCTGTTGATCTTTGATCAGTAGAGCTAAAAATGGGACGGATGAAAAAAGCGGCAACTATATGCTTCCTCGAAAATTTCGGGGAGCATTAAAAACTCTGCCAAAATGAGTCAGTTATTGGACATATGCAGTGACATTCCTTGGGGTAACATGAAGATATTTGTGAAGTTTCATGAAACTACTTTTCAAATTATGAGTGGTTAGGTTGCAAGTTTAAGTTTTATGAAAAGGGGCATTACTTTGCCAAAATTATACTCAAGTTATTTGACATTTGTTATGACCTTCCTTGTGGTAAGATGAAAATATTTGTGAAGTAACATGAAAATCGGTGGAATACTTTTCAAGTAATGGTCAGGTCGCAGGTTAAAGTTTTATGAAAAGGGGCATAACTCTGCGCATATGAAAGTCAGAGTTATTGAACATGTGTAACGACATTTCTCGAGTTAAAGTTATCGGTAAGTTTAGGTTGGAGGTTAAAGTGCCATAGACGATCGACAAAATGATCCGTAAGTGTCTGCCATGCTACGCAAAAGGGGCATTACTGTGCCAAAATAAATATTTATTGATACTAAATACAGTGTGAAGTTTCATATCAATATATGCAGTGGTTAAAACTGATATTAGGCTACTAAAGTGAGGGAAAAACGGGGGCAAAATTATTTTGCAGGCAAATGTTACTTGAGCTTGGCATGTTATTTATGGATACTGAATACAGGTGTAGTTTCATTCTAATTTATTTTTTTGACCAAACTGATTTTTACTTAGAACAAACTAGGCATCAAGAGCAGTATTCCTGTTAAGTTTCATGAAAATCCATCAAGTGGTTTCAGAGTAGTGTTTGCCAAGTTTTTCCTATATAAAATATTTTTATAACCTATCTTTAGTTGCTGCTGCCATCATAAATTTCAGGTTAACCTGCTTTTACTAAGCATAAACTAAACATCAAGAGCAACATTTCGGTGAAGTTTCATGAACACCCATCAAATGGTTTCAGGAGTAGTTGCCACAATAAAAGTTTACTGACAGACGACCGACGCCGCACCATGGCTTAAGCTCTGCTGATCTCTGATCTTTTCACTTAAATCTGAAGAAATGTTTGTTTGATTGTATTTTATTTAACTTCATTCATGTACATTTAAACAGCACTGGGCCTCTGTATCTTTCAGCATAGACTGGCAAATCTGGATTGGACATCGGTCCTGGAAAAGTAATAGTCTCATTGTTAATGGAACACAAATGAGTAATATCCTTGATGGAATACGAAACCTTTTTTTTGGCTTCAAATTAAATGAGCTTTTTACTTTATCATCAGTCAGTGGCGTAGCTGCCTATAGGCACGTGCCTACGAATTGCCCCCAGGATTTGGCTTCCTTTTAAAAAAAAAAATTCCGGGGATGGGGGTGTGGGGCATGTACCCGGACCCCCTACACACTGGTTTAGGCACAGCTACACCCCTGTCAGTTGATACTTTCAAGTCACACATTTATTTATTTTTTCAAAGAAAAAGAAAACAATAACAGAACTATTGATGATCACTGTGGCTGCTGTTAAAATTCATTTATCACTTAACTTGTGAAGTTGGAGTGGAATAACACCATTCTATATTTTCAATATACAATTAGTTATAATAAACTCGTTTAATAAATTCAATAATGAAGGAGTACTCATTTTATTTATTTATTTATTTGTCCGAATTCTTCATAATTATGTTGAGACCATTTTTTGTATTGCAAGATGCAACATTGTGAGAATGAGATATCCAAGATGTAATATAAGAATTCTTTAACCCTAGAAAACAGCCATAGATTCCTTGATACTTTATATTAGTAAGATCATAATTTAACTTTGAATTTATTTTTTTATTTCTAGAGATGATCTCTTTTAATTATTTGTGATAAGCATTACTTTTGTTTTATCAGTATTTATGATCATACCATTTTTTTAAACCACATTGAAAGCTCTCGAGGAGCCTTCTTGTAAATTATTCTCAATAGAGGTTAGATCCTTATCTATCATTTCTATTGAAAACAATGTTGTATCGTCTACATATAGATCCGTATTTACCATATTTGTATAAAGGGGTAAATCATTTATGAACATAATAAATAAAAGAGGCCCTAAAATAGAACCTTGTGGAACACCGTTAATTATGGTTTCAACATCTGAATATTGGTTACAGATACTTTTTGTTTGCGCTTTAATCTCGGGCAACCAGGTAGCGCTGTCGATAGTGAACTCGCTGGACAAGGTTAGTTTCGTATATTGGTGTCAAACAGACAAAAGACTGAGTCAGCATATGATTTTATATACGCAGCTATACAAATAAATGGTTCCTTCGAAAATCTATTTTAAGCTGTGGTGGCCATCTTGAATTTCATGTTTATCAATTTTTCATTTGGGATTTACTAGACTACAAGAGCAACATTCCTGCGACAATTTATGAAAATCCATTAGTACTTTCATAAAAACATGCAGAAACAATATTATTTATCCGCACTATCCAGTGAATCACTTCAGCTCCTGTAAAATGTTAATGCTGAAAGTCATACAGATCATACATGCCATGGAGTTAGAAAGACTGAGATACTCACCTCCCCTTAACAGTGTCAACTAACAGATACTTCTGAAGGTATAGATACCTTCACCAAGTCTGGGAACCTTTGGACATTCCAACTTATATCTGAAACTGAAAACAGAAAACACATATAGACAACATCAAATAAAACAATACTTTCTACTACATGCAGTGACTGTTTAAAAGAATTAAAGCCTACAGCAATATGATAAATAATTTACAAATCTAAACAACTGTGGCAACACCGGTATTATTCCCTTGTTACCAATTATTTAATTGTGGTTATTTGCATATATTTGTTCAAAATTAAATTATGTAGGCATTAGGAGCCTTAAGGGGACAGTAGTTAGGATAAAAAGAGTAACATATAGCACTTACACATAGCCGCTCAAATGACTCCACCATCAGCTCTCCAACAACCAAACCCACAACTTCAATGGTGTTCAAAGCCTATAATAATAATAGAAAGATTACACTTTTTATATAATAAAGAATGTCCAGACGTAATGCCGCGCCGATCGCAGAGAAAACAGGATGATCAGGCTAGGCAGTCTTCTCAATTTTTAAAAAAACAAGAGGCCCAAGTGGGCCTGTATCGCTCTACTGGCTATATGGAGTCTGTGGTAGGGAACACGACAATGCTATGCGCAACTAGGCTTGGTACTCATTCCTGCCAAGTTTCACTGAATTGCAGCCAAGGGTTCAGGAAAACTAGTCCGGATAAAGTTTGAGTATAAGGAGCCATAACTCTGTTAAAAACGGAACATGGCGATGATATGCACAACTGACCAGCCTTTATTTGAATTATAAATTGAGATATCATATTTGATTACTGATACTTGTTGCAAAACTGTAACATTTTAGTACAAAACAAGAGGCCCAAGAGGGCCTGTAAACGCTCTACTGGCTTAAACGGCTCTTATATCACAAAATTCCCATCAGTACTACTTTAAAAACAAGAGAGCCTGAGTACGGCCCTAAGGGGTAAAAAGTGTTAAGGGGCTGTGAATCCATCAAAAAACAACGAGCCGGAAAAAAAAAAGCAATAGGCACAACTAGAAATCATACCAATGCTTCCTCCTAAGTTTCGTCAAATCCAACAAGGCGTAATAAAAAAAAGAATAACAAATTAAACCAATTTAAACAAACAATGAAATGAAAAACTTAAAAACGAAATGAAAAACTTAAAAATGAAGTGAAATAAAAAAAAACATATATCAATGGAAAATATTTTAAAAAAAAACGAAGAAAAACCCCGAAAATAACATAAAAAACAAGAGCTGTCGGATTTATAGCTAGTATATACCATCAGAAAACAAGGCTACAACAATGTGGTGGGGTTGGGAGCACAACCGAATTGACCAAAACTACACAGAAATATGTAAAAAAAAAAAAAAAAAAAAAAATTAGAGTTTTGAGTGGGATGCGGGGTGGGGGTGGGAGAGAGGTGGGGTGGATGGTGGGGGGAGTGCGGGGTTGGGGGTGGGTTGGTGAGGGCAACATATATGTGTAAGAAGCTATGTAATAATTCACCAAAACAGCACAAAAATATGAAGAAAGAAAAAGTTGAGTTTGAGTGGGGATGGGGTATAGGCGGGGGGTGGGGAGGGCAACATATATGTGTAAGAAGTTATGTAAGAATTGACCAAAACAAAACAAAAATATGGTAAAACAAAATGAAACAAAAAATTAGATTAAGGAGAGTGGGAGGGGTGGGGGGGGGGGGGGGCAAGGTAGCTATATGTAAGAAATGACAAAAACACAGAAATTAATATGTAAAAAAAAAGAAAGAGTTTCGAGTGTGTGTGGGAGGTGGGGGATGGAGGGGGGGGGGGGGTAGTAGTGTGTGGGAGGCGGGTGGAGGGGGCAACATATATGTGTAAGAAGCTATGCGTAAGAAATTACCAAAACAACACAGATATATGTAAAAAAAAACAATAAACATTAAATAAAATATTCGTTTTGAGCGTGGGGGTGGGGTGGGGGTGGGGTGGGGTGGGGGTGGGGTGGGGGTAGGGTGGAGGTGTGTTGGGGGCATGGGGGGGGCAACAGATGTATGTGCAAGAAATTGACCAAAACAACACAAACATATGCAAAAAAAAAAGAAGAGTTTCGAGTGTGTGTGGGGGTGGGGTGTAGGGGGGCGGGGAGAGAAGCAGGAGGTTGTGGGGAGGCAGCAACATTATGTGTAAGAAGCTATGTGTAAGAATTGACAAAAAAACAGAAATATGTGATTTTTTTTTTTTAAATATTCTAGTTTCGAGTGTGTGGTTGGGGCGGGGGTGGGGATGGGGTGTGGGTGATGGGAGTGGCGGGGGAGGGGAGGCGAGGGGGAAGGGGGAACATGTTTTGACCAAAGCAACACAGAAATATGTAAAAAAGAAATAAGAGTTTCAAGTGGGGGTGGGGTGGGGGAGCGGAGGTGAGAGGCGGGAGTGGGATGGTGGGGGGGGCAACATATATGTGTAAGAATTGACTATAACAACAAAGAAATATGTAAAAAAATATATCAAGTAGGGGATGACAGGCGGTTGTGGGGTGGGGGTGGGGGGGGGCGGGGAGGGGGCAACAAATGTGTAAGAATTGACAAAAGCAACACAGAAATATTTAAAAAAAAAGACAGAAATATGTAAAAAAAAAAGTTTCAAGTGGGGGTAGGGTGTGGGGGGAGCGGGGGGAGAGGCGGGAGTGGGTTTGGGGCGGGGGGGGGGGGAGGGGGCAACATATATGTGTAAGAATTGACTAAAACAACAAAGAAATATGTAAAAAAAGAATCAAGTGTGTGGGGGAGGGGGTGAGAGGATAGTGGGGGATGTGGGGTTGGGGCGGGCATGGTTGCAACTATATGTGTAATAATTGACTAAAACAACACAGAAATATGTAAAAAAAAAAGTCAAGTGGGGGTGGTGGGGTGGAGCGGGGGTGAGAGGCGGGCGTGTATTGCTGTGGGGGAGGGGGCAACAATATATGTGTAAGAATTGACTAAAACAACAAAGAAATATGTAAAAACAAAAACAAAATTCAAGTGGGGGGGCAGCAACATATATGTGTAAGAGAGGGGAGTGGGTTTGGGTCAGGAGAGGGCAACGACGTATATGTGTAAAAATTAACCTAAACAACAAAGAAATATTTAAAAAAAAAAAAAAAAGTTTCAAGTGTGGGGGGGAGGGGGTCAGAGGCGGGGGTGGTGGGATGGGGGCGACGAGGGTTGCAACACATATGTGTAAGAATTGATTAAAACAACACAGAAATATGTAAAAAAAAATATATATAGATTTCCAAGTGGGGTGGGGTGGGGGGGGGAGCGGGAATGAGAGGCGGGAGTGGGTTGTTGTGGGGGAGTGGGCAACATATATATGTGTAAGAATTGACTAAAACAACAAACAAATATGTAAAAAAAAAAAGTTACAATTTTGGGTGGGGGGAGGGGGTGATAGGCGGGGTGGGGGTGGGGGCGGGGCGGGGCGGGGCGGGGAGGGTTGCAACATATATGTGTAAACATTGACTAAAACAACACAGAAATATGTAATAAAAAAAATAGGTGTGGAGGGGAGTGGGGGCGGGGGGTAGGTGGGGATGAGGGAGCCCATGCCCCAATATGGGTGAAGTAATAAGATGCATAATGCTATAACAAATCCCAAACCAAAATTATAATGCAAACCTAGATCTGCCTTTATTGCACATTTTATGGCCCATCACAATTTGGGTTCCATGGGAGCCCATAATTTGCAGAAGACATTATTACTTATCAAGCCCTTTACAGCATACTATAAGGAAAAGAAATTCTAAAATTTAGTTCAGCTAGGACAAGAAATGTAAGAGATATAGACCTGTAAACACAGCTTACACGCAAAATTTGATGTGAAACAGACATATTTTAAGGGCTATCAGAATTTGGGTCCATGGGAGCCCAGGGGTTACAGGAACCAAAATTACATAAGCAGCCCTTACGATAATGCTATTAGGAAGCTAATGGCCAAATTTGGTTGTGCTAGGGTAAGAATTGTTAGAGATATACACTTGTAAACACAGCTTACACGCAAAATTTGATGTGAAATGGGGCACATTTTATGGGCTATCATAATTTGGCTTCCATGGGAGCCCATGGGTTACAGGAACCAAAATTGCTTATGCAGCCCTTTAGATAATGCTATAAGGAAGCCCATGAACAAATCTGGTTGTGCTAGGATAAGAAATGTAAGAGATATAGACTTGTAAACACAGCTTACACGCAAACCTTGATGTGGGACGCCGACGCCGACGCCACCGCCGACGCCGACCCCGGGGTGATTACATAAGCTCTCTTATTCTTCGAATAGTCGAGCTAAAAAGGGTAAAAAACATCAACATTTACTTAAAATAATAATAAAAAATTCAAATAAACAAGAAATGTCACAGTAAGTGACAAAATTAATGCCCCCGAAGTGACCTGTAAGTGTGACCTTGACCTTGGAGCAATATGAAACTAAGATATATTTAAAAAAAAAAAAAAATTAAAAAAAATCAAACAAACAAATAAAAATAAAATAATTATTTTTTTAAAAAAAAATAAAATAAACAAATTAAAAAAAAATTAAAAAAAAAATTACAAAAAAAAAACAATTAACATTTTTTTTTTTTCGCGACACGACTTCTTGTCGTGGTGAGCAATTGTGCGAAGTTATTTGAAAATCCGTTGATTATTGTCCGAGTTATGAAGCGGAGAGGATTGTATAGACGAACGGATTTTGACCTTTGACCACTAAGTGTGACCTTGACTTTGGAGCCACGGACCTGGATTTTATACGCGACACGTCGTCTTGTTGTGGTGAGCAATTGTGCAAAGTTATTTGAAATTCCATCCATTATTGTCAGATTTATGAAGCGGACACGAGAGTACACGCGAACGGACAGACAGTGCGATTACTATATGCCACCTTTTGGGGGCATAATAAAAACTAAGGCTTAACAAGGCAAAACACAGCATTTTTAACTAAATCAAGGGCCGTAACTCTCCTATTACCGGTCCGATCTGGCTGTTTTTATAACATGTCCGAGCTTTCATTGATATTAACAATCTGGAAAAGGTTGGTAAAGATCGGATGAAACATAAAGGCCCTATCGTCTTAACGAGGCATCATGACATGTGTCCATAAATGAACATTTGATCAATGTTTTGCATGTTCTTTTAATATTTAACTAAACCCTTTTAAAAAAAACACTATGGATTATACTAGTGAAGCACACGATATTTGCATGCCGTCGCTGGGCATGCGTTAATAATAAGGTGTTAAAATCAAATATATATCCCTACCTGCCGACCCACCCCTAAAAGCCATTGGACCAAAACTGCAAACAAACAATTTTTCAATGGTGGAAGTTATCACCCTGAGTAAAAAAATTGTTTACGGAAGGAAGGACGGATGGACTTACAGACAGACTGTCTGACAGACAACGCCATACCATAATACAGCCCGTTTTTTTCAAACGGATGTATAACAATATAATACAACGATAAATATGAAGTATAAATAAATATTAAGTACTACCATAACATTGTCTGTTTCTTGTACATCTGGATGGCAAGGGGTAACAACCTGAAAATATAGAATTGAGTAGTGTGAACATTTTAAAATTTGGATTAGGACTTAGTATTTACTTTTTAATGCCAGAAATTTAAGTATTAAGAATAAATGGAACTTTAAAGAAACCAAATATATCCAGTTAACTACAAAAATGTTCATTAAATGAATAAATTCAATAGAAACAGAGTTGAAACTAGCCCTGATGGGGTCATTGTCGTACCGGGTACTACAGAAAGGCACCCAGGGTACATTTATGGATACAGAAACATACCCGAAAATCATCGAAATCCAATATATACATAAATGTACCCGAGACAAAATACAATGTCGTAAAATGCGGCCGTAACGGAAACGAACCTTTCATTGCTTACAAAGTTTAATCGATTCACTTTTTAAAAGCCGCTCGCAGTTGCCTCCATCGTAAAGGAATGCAATTGGTCTAACTATCTGACCAACTCTTATTGAACGACGAGCTGCATATTTGTTTACTTTTTTGCGCGGGGTTTAATGATTTACAACTTCCGGTTTTACGACAATACGTTCTGTATTCTATTACTAACTATGGCACCCTAAATATGTTTTAAGAACACTAGCGCAATAGTTAATGATACACAATATTGTTTAAGTAGTTGTTTTATCAAGTTCTAAATTGTTTCAATTCCGCCAATGAGATCTTGTTTGTCCGGGTGTGTTTCTGTATATTTGGGGGCCGTTCTGGAATTCAAATATTTTCTGTATACATAAATGCACCCCAGGTACCTTTCTGTAGTACCCGATACGACAATGAACCCCATCAGCAAAACTAGCCACATATGCCCCCACTATTGCTTCACATATTAATTTGGAAATTGCCTTTCGGACATTAATTCATGAATTGTTACTATTCCAATGGGCATAATAACTCTGGAATTATGGAGGTGATGGGGTTGAATACTGAACATGGCCTAGACACCGTGCTCATATAAAATTTGACCAAATTTGGAGATGACTGGATAACAATTACCAAAGTTTTGAGTCGGTACAACATTAGTTTTGTGACTTTGTATTATTTCAAGGGGCACAACTCTGGAATAACCGAGGTGATGTGGCCAACTATCGAACATGGCCTAGACACTGCCTTTATACAATTTACCTAAGTTTGGAGAAGGCTGGACAAACAGGGGTATCACTTTATGCCCTTCCGCCATTCAAAAAAAATACCATATTTAAAGCCAGAAGTCTTTTCATTAACCAGGGCATTATAAAGGAGTCATGGTAAATCGCGTCTAGATCAATTTGCCAGTCTGTCAGAAGTTTAAACAAGGATTACAACACTGTCACACAATCTAAAACTTTTCTAACCAGATAAATCAATGTTCCGTTCCTTTGCAGGCATCATTTTTAATTTGTGTTTCTTGCAAAATTCCACAGTAAGTTATTTTTACTTAGGTATAAATTAACAACAATGACATGTGTCATTTGTCAAGGACACATGATTATTAAACGCTTGCATGCATGTAGCTCTATGTAATGTATATATATACATGTATATCAATCCTGCATCAACTTTGATCAAACAAAGAGTATCCTTAATGAACCCAAGTAAAAAAAAAAGAGAGAAAAGGAAAATAATTGATGCACAGAAAGATTAAAGGCTTCAACACTGGTTAATGGTGATGATGGGGTCATTGCCGTATCAAGTACTTCAGAAAGGTACCCGGGGTACATTTATGTATACAGAAACGTACCCGGTCAAACAAAATATCATTGGCAAATTGAAACAAATTAGAACTTGATAAAACGACTGCTTAAACAATATTGTTTATCATTAACTATTTCGCTATTGTTCTTAAAACATATTTAGGCTGCTATAGTAATAAAATACAGAACGTATAGTCGGAAAACCGGAAGTTGTAAATCATCAAACCCTGCACAAAAAAGTAAACAAATATGCAGCTCGTCATTAAAGAAGAGTTGGTCAAACATTTAGACCAACTGCATTCCTTTAAGGCGGAGGCAACTGCTAGCGGCTTTTAAACAGTGAATCGATTACACTTTGTAAACAATGAATGTTTCGTTTCCGTAAGGTAACAGAACGCGTTACGGCCGCGTTTTATGACATTCTATTTTGTCTCGGGTACATTTATATATATTTGGGGGCCTTTCTGGATTTCGATGATTTTCGATTTATGTTTATGTATACATAAATGTACCCCGGGTGCCTTTCTGTAGTACCCGGTACGACAATGACCCCATCAGCGTTAATGGTATACAGTAAAAGACGTTGCTTGGAATGTACTTAATGTATATTTTAGTAAATCATGCGAGCAAAATGGTTTGAATCAATACTGTTGTAACTACGTATAAAGAAGCAGATACAGCAGTGTTGCGTTCAACTATCGAAATGTAGTCATATGATAAAACCAATGGTACATTTGTGGTACGTCGCTAAAGAACCTAAAATTCACACAAATAATGTAATGTCAAGAATATGTAGCTTCCTATGATATCAGGGGTTCTATGTTATCATGGTAGTATCCAATCTAAATAAAACAGTATGCATCTCTGCTAAAATATGATGATTATTTTACAGATGTGATGACTTTAGGTACATATAAAATAATTGAAAAAAAATGTATATTTATCATAAATAAAAGTATATTTCAAAATAATGCAAAAATGTTGACAATTTCCTTATGATCTTTAAAATTAATCACCCCTAGTCTTCATAAATGTAGTTTCCATTACCTTGAAGGTTATACAATTCATTAATTTTTAGTCTAATGTGTCTGTTGTACATTATTGTTTCTAGAAATGGTCACTCATTGAATCTTATACCAGCTGCTAACAAATACAGGATACACAATATGTGCCAGGGCTAGAAATTAACATTTTTAGTGTACTAGACCACCGTTCTAGTAGTTGGGTAAAATCACTAGACCTGCTCAAAATTTACTAGCCCAACATAATATTCAACAGAAAATACTATTTTAATAAATTCAAGTTTCGGTTTCTTTATACGAGTTTTATATTTATTGAAACTTTGGAAATATCAGGTTTTTAAAAACCTGTTAGGTTAGACAGTGCCGTCACTACATAATCTATCGATTTATAATTTATTTCTTATTTTAATATTTTTTGTGACTAGACCCAAACACAGACTTTGCTAGCCCGGCAGCATTTTTGCTAGCCTCGGGCTACAGGACTAGTGCTAATTTCGAGCCATATGTGCATACGTTGATACCATAGAACTTTTAAAATAATAAGCTCAATGAGGGTACCCTTCTTTTAAAATCTAATTCTATTTTTACGTAAAATTGATTACATTTTATATCATAACAATTTAGTAGAAGGGTCACATAATTCATTTGCATTTCCTTTCTCTTTAAATATTGTTTACAGTTAGTACATGTATGAAATATATCAAAATGAAAACAACGTTTTCAAAAATCTCAGTATCCCACGACGCCATTTGCATTGGGGATGCCGGAAGTTGACAGTAAACCATGACGTCATTACATTTTCAAATCGCTCCCACTTCATTGGTTCAATATTTAAACCAAATTTATTTAATCCAATGGGATAATTTAACAAGTATTTCTGCGGCTTTGCTATCAACTTCCGGCATTCTCAATTCAAATGGCGTCGTGGAATACTGAGATTTTTGAAAACGTTGTAAACGTGTACTTGTGATCGTCGGAAAGGTACTTGGACATTATTTATTGCACGGATAAAGACATATTGTGCGTAAGGAATAGTGTCGATGAGTTGTTATGTCCGCGGGAGCTTCTACAAAGGCTAAACAGCGGTCTACGGGGGTCTGTATAGGCGAATAATACGGACTGGCTTAGATTCGATTTTTAAAAACCGGTACGTTTTCTGTGTTTTTCGAGCACCAGAGCTTTTCTTATGTGGTGTGGACATATGAAAGTGTATGTTATTGGAAATATAATTTATTTCCGAGTTGATTGCAGCATATGCCAGCTCTGTGGGACTTCAAAAACTAACACTGCAGCTGTTGTTTAGAGATGCATGCCTATATTTTTGGATTTCCTCGATGCTGACCTTCAGTATTTAATAGAATATAAGACTTTTTTTTTTCTTTTTTTTTAAACCGGTATCTTTGGCACTACCAACGTCAGTCCTCACTCGCCAGGCAGCAGGACAAGAAAGGCAGAATTTTGAAATTACAACGCGTTAAACAGAAAATTAACCAATCGCCACTTACTTGAACATTATCAAACAATCAAATGTGTATAAAAATGCGTCTTTTTCCTCCAAAAAAAGCCGCGTAGACGCTCAAAATGGTGTCCCTTTCCGATTCCATAAATTTTCTAAAAATAAACTGGTCACATGACCTCATTATTATGACTGTTTTTACTTTTACTCGAATTATTCGACAAAACACATAAATTACCTGATATGGTGATAAAATTCCTCCTTCTTCCACGGGAAAAGCTTCGATTTAAAACAGTTTTCAACTAAAATACAGCAAACAATAGAAATAAACACTGCCACACTCGGTCCTCCAGGTATCCAACATGGCGCATATCAACATGAGGCGCTTCAGGGGTTTGTTTTAAAACGACGACTTCACCGTTTTGCGCATCGTCCGAAAATGTCGTTTTATTGTTTTATTTTGGGTGATTTATTAACAAAATATTTATAAGTTTCAAAAGAGTTTTTATCGAGTGGTTCCTTTATTTGTAGGTCGCTATCTGACACAGTTCCTATTCCAAACTGGCGTTTCACAACGTACATTTGAGGTATCGCTGGAGTAGACGATAGTGAGGGTCAATCATTCGTGGCACCCAATATGTGTCATCACCGATTTTCCTAATATTTTCAGAAAACGTTGTCGAGGTATTGGTCTATCAAATTCCAAAATATTACGAAAATCTGTGATGACACATATTGGGTGCCCCAATATGTGTCATCACCGATTTTCCTTATATTTTCAGAAAAATTGTCGAGGTATTGGTCTATCAAATTCCAAAATATTACGAAAATCTGTGATGACACATATTGGGTGCCCCGAATGAAATATTGGCAAAAAAACTGGTTAATCAAAATAACCGGAGCCAAAGAGTTTTGAGAGCATTTATTTTACAACTAAGCCAAAGTACATTATATAACACATTAAATTTTAAAATTTTAGCATTTTGTATACAGTTACTAGCTATTTGTTGGTGTTTTTATTAGGTCATGTCAATTTCAATTAAACGGGTCACGTGCTGTTAATGGGACTATTTTGCGTCAAACTACTGCAGAAAAGTGAGCCGAACACTTAGGTCTATCCACGTGTTTGCGTTCCCGTGCGTCCTGACTGAATAGTAAGTGTGTAAGACAGAATCTCATGGTATTGACATTGATGTTGGTCATCTTAAATTTCTGGACCATTGCACCATAGGGCTCGGCATGCAGGCCTGTGACCTTCTAATTACTTAGAAGAATGATGGTACTTGTTCTATTTGTTCATGTAACACATTATTAACATGTCTGTTTTACCTCAGCTCTTATCTACTTCAGTTTTGGTATCTTACATGTTCGGTGTAATGTATCTGTATTATTGCAATAATGTGTTGCAATACAACTCGCACAATACTGTAAAGGAAAGTGAAAAACTCACATAACACTAAATTTTAAACATGTTTAGTGTTGGAAATACACATTTTCATACAATATTGCACACTTCATTCACTAACGTTCAAGCCAGGCGACTCTCAGGACCTTCAGGCCTCTGGTTCTAGATTAAAATGGATACAACTTTAACAACTTTAACAACTTAATGTGTTGCGTTTCGGACAGACCTCGTATATACAAGGTGTTTCAACACTTATGTATGTTTATTACTTTTCTGTATTAATTTTGCACTTGACTACTGATACTGATATTTATCATATACGTCCCTACAAATATGTTGTTTTTGAATATACGATACAACATAGACCTAGCTAGTCATATCAATCAGGATTTCGTTGCCGGGCAATAAAACTGTATCACTCGCGTGAAATATGAACAAATGTCATATCACGGAAATAACCGAATGTTCATCTCGATCATTTTACCGGAGTGATACGGGAAATAACCGATTAGTTCCGATTGTATACGATTTGTCATGGGTATTGTTTGTCGTCTGCGTTTCATTCGTTTATTCGATTTCATTTTCAATAAGATTTCGGACAAAAATAAATGTTGTGTACCACTTACGCGACAGACATAAGCAAATCAGAATGGACTAGATCTAAAAAAAAAATCTCCCTGTAAAACAGCTTAGTGAGTGAGATGAAGTTGAAATTTCGACAAAGCTCAATTATATGATAAATAGAATACAAAATGTATATTTTCATATCACACCCTATATATGTCCCTCGACCCATATCATACCTGATATAGGGTTTAATATAAAAATACCCACTTATTATTCCCTATTTATTGTCATATAGCTTGTTATATTTTTACGTCAACGTATTTTGGTATTATTGTTTAATTAAAGAAGAAATGTATAAGGTATGTTGGATATTACAACAAAGAGAATAACTTGCAAAATAAGGAGACTAGTTAACAGTTATCGCCCGATATTTCACCTGTCAAATTTCTATTCGATGAAAAACTATAATGGCATCATGCATTTGACAACACTACTACGTAAACTTTCGAAACGTTAATTGCAATTAAAGTTCTTCAGAGCATGACCACTGATCAACATGTAGAGCTAATCAGTATAAATAAGGTGGTGCAAGGCAGTGAAGTGCACTGGCTACAAATAAGTAACCCTAATTCTATAATGTTGTTAAGCTATTTTGTTATTTCGCGCTTCTGCCTCAAGGCTACAAATTGAAATATACCGAATAATAAATAAATAAATCACAGTTTAATAGCATAGGTGTGAGAAAACGAAATTAACAAAACTTAACAAATGTAAAGGTTACGACTATCGCACAGATTCAGCAGTCTAAGTCGATTAAAATACACAGAACAATATTCAAACCCCCGCTAATATCTCATGTGTCCACCGTTACACCGAATACGCGCAAGAATGCGACGTCGCATGCTTCTGACGTTACGACTGACAAATTCTGGAGCTAATGCGTTCCATTCGCGGACAAGTGTTGCTGCAAGGTCCTGAACACTTTGCATAGTGTCATCCTGACGTACACGACGTCCCAAGTATGATCGATGCTTCGTCAGTCGTTACGCCAGAAGCATGCAACGTCGCATTTTTTAGTGTATTCGGTGTAACGGTGGACACATGACATATTAGCGAGGTTTTGAAAAATTTCTGTGTATTTGAATTGGCTTAGACTGCTAAATCTGTGCTTTTGCCGCTAATCTTTACATTTGTTAAGTTTTCTTAATTTCGTTTTCACACCTATGTTTTTAAAGTTTGATTTATTTTAAGCATTCGGTATATTTCGATGAAATTTTGTGTGAACATCAAACAAAGACGTTATTAGAAGAAAACCATGCTTTAATTGTTAGTTCTTTCTTACAGTCTCAGATTTTGTAGGAAAACAAAGTGGATACTTTTTTTTTTTTGCTGAGTTTAGTTCGATTCTTTACTAATGGAGAGCACAAGTGCGACATTTCAAACGTTTCGACCAGTGATAAATGTGATACTAACATTTATTTGAACGAGATAGAAGCAATTTGGAAGTTGGGCAGTCGGTAACTATTGGAAAAGTTGAAACTAGAATGTCGATAGCGTCCGTCTGGTGAAATTAAAAACGGCTTATTTTAATTCGCGTCATATGATATACTGTCGTCACAGATATTGACGTGATCATTTAATACATACATAACATTTTCTCATTGAAGCATCAGTTTGATTTCTACAAAATCCATATATTTACTCCGCATAAATATGCAGAAGTGTGCACCCTTTCATGATTATGATGCATTTGGTTATTAAACTTGTGATAATGTTTGCTAAGACCACTGGGAGGAGAAGTAATTAATTTTATATTGTTAACTACTATTGAAGTACTAATTTTAACAAATATTCTGATATGAAATTGGCATTATATTAAAATAAATGTTTCTTTAAACTGTATGTGCATGAATGTACTATTTATATAACATGTATAAACGTTGTTTTTGTGCCAGTTTGTATGTTTCGTGTGTTTAAATGATAAAAATTCTGAAATTAATGTTTAAAACACAACGCGTTATTTCACAGATTTTTAGCTCTACTGGCCAGGAGAGCATTTTAGCTCTACTGGCCAGGAGAGCTTATGGGATGATGAGTTGTCCGTCGTCATCCGTACGTCGTCCATCCGTTAATATTTGCATTGTGAACACTCTAGCAAATTCATTATTAATCGGATCGTTACCAAACTTTGCCAGGGTCTTTATATCATTAAAATCCCCAAAACACTCTAGCACCTTCATTTATTATTTGATCTTTACCAACCTTTCAACGAAATATCGTAAATGTTCGAAAACCAGCCAGATGCCATTTTATGAATTGTGAACAATCTAGCACCTTCATTTATTATTTGATCTTTACCAAACTTGCACAGCTTGTTAATATCAATGACAGCTTAGACGGATTTGGAAAGCAGCTAGATCGAATCAGTAACTGTTACTCCAGAGTTATTGGCCTTGCTTTTTTGAAAATATGCCATTTTCTCCCTTGTGAACACTCCAGCACCTGCATTTATTATTTGATCTTTACCAAACTTGCACAGATTGTTAAAAATTTTATCAATGAATACGCACACAAGTTCGAAAAGCAGTCAGATCGGATTAGTATCACCAGAGTTGTGGCCCTTGTTTTTTTCTGAAAAATGCCATTTTCTGCACTGTGAACACTCTAAGCACCTTCAGTTATTATTTGATCATCACCAAACTTGCATAGATTGTTAATATCAATGAAAGCTCTGACAAGTTCGAAAATCAGCCAGATCGGAACAATACCTCTAGAGTTATGGCCATTTTTTCCATGAACAAATCCATTTTCTTCATTGTGTTTTTCTTAGTTAGGATGTGTAGATGCACAATAATGTCGCAGATTTTGTTTTCACCCACTGGGCCCCTAGGGTGTAATCGGGTCAAAAACTACAAGAAATGCATATCTCGTTCAAATGTCAAAGTTTATGATTCAAATTTGGTATGGCCATTAATGGACTCGAGGAATAACATATATAAAACGGGTTGTGACATCCTGCATACAGCGGCCCCTCTACAGGGGAACTCACTGTAATTAACTACTACATAGTTTCTGCCATGAGAAGCTAGCTTCTTCTATACCCTTTGAGATAGCAAGTTCATGTGTGGTGTTTCTTAGATGTGTAGATGTGCATTAATATTTCTTTGGTTGCAACTGCTGTGGTTGGTCAGTACAATTCTGGATACATCCTAAGATGTTTCTTATTTTGTATTTTTTATAGCTTTACAACAACATCTTCGTGTTTATTTTGTTATTTTCTCTATATTTGGACTTTATTGTTAGATAATTCCTTTTGATGTGATGTAGCTTTGTTTACACTCTTTAGTCTATTTGGGAGCTCAAGACAGGATAATAACGAGGATTGTGTACACATAAAATCGATTCAAGCTAACCTGTATGCCTTATTGCCTACTGACCGTTCCAAATCGGTAACCATGTCTTTACCACCATTTATGTTGCAGTAATTTACTATTAAAGCGTCTCGGCCTTATGACGTTTACTCCTTCTATATCCTTGAGATCTCAAGAAATATAAAAATATCGGACAGGGAAAGTAGCATTCAAGGAGGACAGTCAATCACAAAACACAGAAACAAACATGCAAACAGACAAACAAGAAGGCAAAAGTAATTTTAAATTCAAAAGAAATCACAAACACCAAAGGGTTGACAATAGGGCTACCGCCTTGGAACGGTCAGCGGAATAAGTAGACCACTGGCGGTTTAAACCGGTTCTAGGGTGCACCAAACCACACACTTACACTACTGTCATCCCATTAAAACAGGACAGTGTAAATAAAGAAATACCCGCCATGATCTAATCTATAACCAACAAGGCAGCATCAATAGGCAATATAAGTAAAACACAAATATGCTCGTGTAAATATAATACAAACAATATAGCCTGGAAAGCCACAATGAAGGTACTCAATGACTTGGCAGAAGCCAGAGCAACAAGAAAAAATCACATTAAGGGCGCGACAAGAAATATCATACACAAACATCAAACGCCACCGTCCCAATGGGCTTTAGGTAGGCGTCATCATAGGGTCCACGGTCATCGTACAATTAAAGAGGAAAGCATAGTGAACTGTAAAAGGGTACACCAGCAAGTATGCAGTACGTTGCAAAATGATAGGGTCATAACCTCTTTGATAAGTTTTTTAACAAGTCCAACAAAGATTGTATGAAAGTGATCATGACCAAGAATCTTACGAAGTTAATAAATCACATCACCATAGAAATCAGGTTGTGATAGTCATTGTCGCAGAAGAGTCCTTAAATTACTTTTATATTTAGAAAGAAGATCAGGGTTACGATAATACAATTTTGCAAAGGTGTTACGAAGTTTATGGTAACGGTAACCCTGATTGAGTAGCTTTTTAGTTATACAGAGATTACGAATATTAAAATCCTCAACTCGAGTAAAGCTCTTGAAAAACGATTAAGTTGAGACACACACACACCCCATAAGTAGTTGCTCGGGGAACATCCTCATCCAAGTGGGGGTAGTTAACAATGTCAAAATTAAAATCATCTCTCTTGTCATATATTTTGGTAATTATTTCACCATTTTCAATCGAAAGATCTAAATCAAGAAAAGAAGCGTTATTATCAGATATATTAGCTTTATTAAGCTGGAGTTCTTTAGGATAAATAGTATTAACCATAGTTGGAAAGAAAGAGTTGTCAATGTTCAATATGTCATCCAGATACCGAGAGGTGTCATTAAAAGCTCCAAATATATCTGCCTGGGTATCTGGTGAAAGACTCAACATGAAATCTCTTTCATAGCAAAATAAAACAAATCTGCGACAAATGGTGCAAATTTCGTATTCATAGGGATACCAACAATTTGTCTATAAACGATGGTTCCATACCTGACGAAAATATTATCTAATAGGAAGATGAGTGCTTCACAAACTTCATAGCAAGGCCACATAGTGTAATTGTCTAAACTGCCGTTAGTAAAAAACTCTTTCATATTATTACATGCCAAAAATGTAGTATTTTCTCCAGCGAATGTTTTTTGAATAAGAGAAATTAGTTGTCTTTAATAATGTGATGTGGTAAGGTTGTATATAGTGTAGAGTAGTCATAAGTGCTTATTGATGATCCTTGACCTGTATTGAAAATTTTATCAAGGTCGTCTCCTGTTTTTTATAGACCAAAAAAAATTAATCCCAGAGTTGTCATAAGTTTTATCACAATATAGTTTAACGTGATCTTTAACGACAGTAAGACAAGAAGTTAAAAGATTGGAAATGTTTGTTGTGGTGCTGGCACTAGAATTCGAAATAAAGCGAGCCTTATACGGATTTTTATGTAATTTAGGAATCCAGTACATAGTAGGCAGTTTATTTTGCTCATCGTTTACACCAGCCTTGAAAGTAGTGCACCGAGTGATATGTGCGGAAACTACATCATCCTCAGTAGAATTTACTAGAGTATACAAATTGGTGCTGCCGAGTTCCAGAGATGAAACATTGACGTAATGTAGGCGTCAAACAATAATTACATTATTAGCTGCTTTATCTGCAGGAACTAAAACAAATTTATTATGAAATTCCTGAATTACCGATTTTAAATTACGAAAGGAAAACCTAGGTCTCGGAGGAAGTAAATAGGGGTTAGCATTATAAAAGTTAATACGTGTATCTATAATTTTAAGAATTGACTTTTTCCAAGTAGAAAACGAGTTTGGGTCCGCATGTTCTCTACGACACCATGTTATGCTAAAATCTTCAATGGAATAAGCGATCTGGGCGCGACAGGCATTAAAATCAATAGTTGAACGTAATCTATATTTAGCACGTTTCGAAAACAAACGCCGAATACGTCTATCAACAATATCAAAATTAACAGTGATGACATGACCTGCTGGAGCATAGCAAAATTTTGATTCGTTGCATTCACATTCCTTAGGAGTATTATGTACTATATCAAGGTCAGAAACTATTTTGTTGTAGTTGAAAATAATATTTCTAATAGGCTCTTTATACTTATAACAAATTACAGGACTTTCGGAATTCTTGAAATATTTTGGGATATAATCAACTACACGAGTATCTCGTAAAATACTAGGCATGTCAATGAAATCAATACCTTTATTAATATATAGTAGTTTTAGAAAATTCCTGACGTGATCAGACTCCTTGTCAATATGGGGTAGGAGAACATGTTGTGTGTAGCTTTGTACTATGGAAGCAGTGTTATACAAGGGATATGTACGAATGAAAATTGTGTCGGCTTCCTCGTCGATCAACATTAAGTGAAGACATGGACAAAGAGGTAAGCCGTGAAAGCATACAGTGCTTTCCAGACTGTTTAAAAATAGTATGTAAATCAGCGACAGAAATAATTACACGTGACTTACGTTAGATGTTACCATTACGCCTAAAACCATGAGACCTCGATTTACGCTTTCGAATAGAAAATATAAAAAAAATGTCAATATTAGGATCTTCAGAAATATTTCCCTCTTGATAAATATTGTCATTAAGGCCGAGTGAATAAGGTGTCTGTAAGTTTTTCATCCACTTAAGTTCTGCAATATGTCTAGCTTTTATTTTGAAGCTTTTAGTAGCATCATTATCAAAAAACAAAATTCAACCGGTTGAACAGTTACGTTATTACAATTATGACCTGACTGACGAAATTGTTGGTACAACTATTTTTTTTAACTTTTTTAGGATTACTTGCATTTTATTTGTGTTCACGAAATCCAATTTTTAAGGGTCGACCTGTTTGTCCAACATATTGTATACCGCAACGTGGTGCATTTCAAGTCAGAACATAAATGACGTGAGTTGTACGTCAATCAACATTTGAAGTTAGACATATATTAAACGATCTACCATTAACAGCTGATTTAATGGTGCACTTGCAAGATAAATAATTGCAACTAACGCACCTCTTAGCATTGCACTTATTAATCGAGGGAAACACCCTGCGTCTTGAATGAACTAAATGATTTTTGAAAGGCGACTTTATATGGTATTTCCTCAAAACAGGTGATCCTAGAGGAGTTACGGAAACTTTTGAGCCATTATTAAAAATCCTAGTAATATTATTATAAGGAACATGAAACGAGGTTCCCGAATGAAGATTAAAAGGTGTAAGGCGTACATATGGTTTAGTTCTAAGAAATGAAGAGTTATTTTGTGGAATTTGTATTGATGATGCAGAGTGTAACCGAAGAGGTGAAAGATTTATTTTAAAAGTTTTAACTAAAAGACTCATAATTGTTTTTTATGGAGAGTAATACCATTCTGTGAAAAGCTAAATAAGGGCCAAATAGTATTTATTAGAGATACGAAATAGAATCGTATCAAAGATCCATAAGAAATAATATTAGTAAACTAACGGACTGTTAAAAGAGGTCCAAAACTCGACGTCAGTGTCTAATACAAGATAATGAGGAAAGTAAAGGAAAACCCTGATAAAATGGGTCAAAATGTCGATGAGCACAAAACCTTCAACGCGGTTGAAACACACGTGTTTAAACACACGTGTTTAAGGAAAAACTGGATCAATGAATGTCATACAATCCCTGTAGGATGTAAAAATAACAATACTGATTGGATGTACGGGGAGACTGTTTACGGTCGCCACACGGCACAAACAACACTATTGTGCAGTATAAAGAAATATAAAAAGATCGGACAGGGAAAGTAGCATTCAAAGAGTGTGGTTTATAACTTAGTTAGGATGTGTAAATGTGCAATATTGTCTCGAATTTTAGCTATCGGGTTAAAATTCACAAAATATTACTCATCTTGTCCGGATGTGAATGGTTTCGATTCTAGTTGTGTATGGTCATTAAGGGACTCGATGCACAGCATATATAAAACCGGTTTTGACCGCCAGCATTAAGGGGCCCCTCTACTGGGGTACACATTTACTACTACAAGTTTCGAGCTTGTGACGTTAATTCCTTCAGTTCCCTTTGAGATTTCAAGTTCATGTTTGGTGTATTTTTTAGTTAAAGATTTGTAGATACATATGTTGGCTCTATCCTCGAGGGCCCCATAGGTGGAAATCAGATAAAAACACAACAAATATTTTGTCCATATTTGAATGTATTTGATTCTAATTTCGTCTGATCATTTAGGGACTCGAGGCACATTTATAAAATGAGTTTTGTCCTCCTGTGTAAAGGGGCCCCTCTACAGGGAAATCAACTGATGTTTTTATCTGATACAAATCGGTAGTTGATTATACTACATATTTAGTATGTACATTGGTAAGAATACTTCTTAAGGAATTTAAGATTCTTTTTTTATTTATGAGTCTTACAGAAGTTAATTTGTAAATATTTTATATAGTATCGTATGCTCCAAATTAAATATGAAATTAAGATTATGTCAGATTTCATAGAAATGAAGACCTTACTATAATTGTCCGATTTCTGGAAATTGAGATATTTAGTAAAAGCGATATTTCATTGCTATATTAATTATACTCAAAATTAATTTAAAGTCGGTAGGCTTACATATTTTGTTAGCAACATATCAAAAGCTTGTTATGTCTGTTTGTATATCCCAATGAGCGTATATTTGGCCAAACTTTAGTTTAAAAGATGCGTCGAAGTTCCTTATAGCTTTGTATTAGTGCATACAACTGTTTCAAACTTCATATACAATTTGCAACCCATTCTGTTTTTGTGAAACTTGAACATAACCTTACCAAATCAGTCATTTGAAATATATTTGACTCTACTTGGCCTTATACTATCGACAGTTGTCCGTCGCCTGTCCGTTTGGTTTATGGTGTAAACGCTCCAGTATCTTCATTTAGCATCCTGTATTTACCAAATGTGGCCAGAGTCTGAATATCGATGAAATCTCGGAGGAGTTTGAAAACAATGTTATAGGATAATAAACATCAGAGTTATGACACTTTATTTAATAAAAAAATGCTTTATTTTGCATTTTCAACCCTCTAGCATAAAGATATTTTATCGAGTTTTGCGACAATGAGTTGTTTCCTGATTTAAATTTCGATACGTCAACGCGCAGCATAGAAATGTCCTGCTCGATAGAAGATAGTTTCTATACGTTTGTTTCAATTGATGCGAGACGGGATAACACAGACATGTTTGTTTGTTGTATTTGTTTCATCATTTCAAGCATTCCGTTATTTATGTGTCCCGTATTTGGATGTACGTTCACCTCCGCCATGCATGTGTCATTGGTGTATTGACTGATTTGGTTGAGTAAGATGTTGACCACTTGCTTTGCAGGTGGGTGGGGTACCTGTTCACCTGGAAATTGTTGAAAGTTGTTTTATGCATGTTCAGTCTGGTTCTGTTGATTCTGTTGGTACTGGTATGGTTGATATTGTTGATATTGTGGTCTGATCTGTGTATAATCTGTCATTTTTGTTTATGTGGTTTCCATTTTGCTCACCTGGATTATGTTTGGTTACACCCGCCATGTTGGTTCCTTTGTTCTCGCTTTGTGTGGACAACGGGTTTTGTGCATTCGTGTTTTTTGATACAAATAAATGTGGTTAGATGGCAAGTTGTTAGTACATGTACATAGAAATAACAAAGCATTGCAATACCATAGAATACATTCGGTACTATTACGAGAATAATGAAACAAAAGTTAAACGTATGTGTTACCAAGTTTACTATACGTTGAAATTAATTTGAACCGTAAAATGTAACCGAATTTTAGTGGTTATCCATTTGGGAGAGATTTTGTTTTTATTTGTTATATTTTCATTTGGAAGTATAAATCGTTATCTTAAACTAACAACAATATAAACAAATATTACTATCTGTATTTCATGGAATAGAAGCAACACAGCCACATTTCCACACGGAGAGATATACTACACATGTTAAGTGTTAAAATACAATACTTATACAAATCCTATTTTTGAATTTCAGCGATAAATAAATTTAATTGTGTTCACTATTTGTTCAAAACAGTTCTAATATCAAAAGCCTTATATATATATAATCCTAATTTCATCACTTCGATTTTGTTTTCGCTATTTAATAATTGAACGAACTTCATGTAGTTTGTTTTTTCCCAATAATATTGCTTTATGTACGATTTTCTTAATTCTGTATAATTTTTGCAATCAATATCGAAATGATATTCGTCTTCAAGGCACTGGCATTGTCTGCATGTCCTTTCATGAAAAGGCACACTTATAGGCTTTCTCCAACGTCCGCACTCTACTTCCAATCTGTGAGAAGAGAGTCTAAGTCTTGAAAAAGCACAGCGTAATTTGAAGTTATTTAAAATATCAAGATATGGTTTGTATTTAAAGACTGCAATTGTCCTATAAAATAATGCTCTAGTAGAATCGTTCAATTGCGTATTCCAACCTTGAATAAATACGTCCTCGAGGCGTTGTTTGAAAACAGTGAGAAACAAGTCCCTATCACCAACTCCCTGAGCTAGCCATACTTCATAATAACCCAGTGTTGATAACAAATGTCTAATTTGCGAGACCCAGTTTTTTTTATTTATTTGCCTTTCATCATCGTTTCTTAACATATTATTAACTATCTTTGTGTATTTCGTATCGCTATTTGCACATAATTTTAACCAGTATTTTGTAATTATATAATACCTTTTGTTTATGTAATTCAATCTTCCAGTTACCCCGTATATAAAGCTAGTTTGGGTTGTTAATTTAACCCCCAATAAACGTTTTCAAAAACCTCAATGTGTCCTTTTCACTTGTTTACCTTTATTAAATCCCCATACCTCGGCCGAATAATTTAATATAGGTGAGATTAGCTTAACAAATAAATAAAATGTATAATTAGGAGATAATTCGATAAAACTCATTTCGTTGATAATAAAATGTAAGAGTATCTGGTAACCTTCCCCCTTTTCTAAATATCATGATCTTTGTCTTTGCCGTATTAACAGTAAGTTTCCATCTTTCACAATATTCTTTTAAAACTGACAATGACTTCTGCAAAGCTTCCGCTGACTTTGCAAATAAAACAATATCGTCCGCGTATAATAATAAACATCTACCCCGTCAACTCCTTTAAATATTAATTCTTCTTCTAAATCATTTAAATACTTGCTAAACAAAAAAGGCGACAAACACTCCCCTTGACGCACCCCGAGAAAACACGTGAAATCCTCGCTTAACGTGTTCATATACTTGACCTTTGACTTTACACAGTTATACATAGATTTAATGACATCTAAAATGTTCCCCCTCACCCCATACTTTATTAATTTATACCATAAAACATCTGTCACTACAAAATCAAAAGCTTTCTTAAAATCCACAAAAGCGCAAAATAGCTTGCCTGATTGGTTTAAAGTATGTGATATCAAACCATTTAGAACAAATATATTATCAATTGTGCTCATACCTTTACGAAAACCGGCTTGTGCCTCAATGTACACATGATATTTTTCTGCCCAAGTGATCAATCTATTATTAAGTAATCTAGAAAATAATTTACCCAACGTACTTAATAACGTAATCCCCCTATAATTGCTTGGTTCGCCAGGGTCACTACTTTTGAATATCGGTACAATATGACCTTCGCTCCAAGCCTCGGGGAAATAACCACGTGAAAGACAAGTGTTATATATCACTCCTCACACTTTCTAATATCATTACATGCTCGAAGCTCGTTTATATTTACACTATATTATGTCCAATATAGCCTAAATGGTTATTTTACCGAGAGAGCTTGAAATTAACCGCCATACACGTAGAGCCCCGTTTTGGATTCACCTCAATTATTGTTTGTAATTAATAATTTGTTAAGGTCACAGAAACACGATCTTAATAAAGCTTTGTTCGCTTTAATTTATTTACTAGAATTGACAAACTCGAATCTCTAAACAAATAGTATCCATTTTGCAACAACTACCACTTTTGATTTTATGTTTAGTAGGTCAAATGTCAAGGTAACTGCTGTGACCTGATCATGAGAAAATCTACAATCCAAGCTGTTATTCATGAACTATTGAACCTACACTTGGACGGTCAATGTCAAGGTCAAATTGATCTTACAGCTAGGAAATGCTGTTAATATTAAAAAAAAAGCTTACCTTTCTCTGTGGATTATGTTAGTTTTTTCAAAGGGGTCCCTTTTTCATTAGCTTACCCTTCTCTCTTGATTATGTTAGTTTCTTCAAAGGAGTCCCCTTTTCAATGTTATTATTAGCAAATAATTTCCCGTTAGGTGGCGCCCTTGTTTCTATTAAAATAACATACACAACCAATGCCATTTTCGCCCATATTTGTATGTACATAACACATTAACGCAATTATGTATTTCATTGTTTGAATACCAACAATTAAGCTCGTACCAAATCGTATCAAATACTTATTGTATCATACCATGTTGATAACAATAAAATAAACAATATGATTAAACCACCATTTTGACCATAAGGACGATATCAGCATTGTAATACACAGATCAAGAAATAATTTTTTTTTTTCGAATTTGAAATACCTTAATAAATTGTGTGTCAATATGATCAATCGGAACACAATAGGGAAATTGTCTATTTCACTAAAACATGGATTATTAAACAGAGACGGCGAATAATCAGCCTATGTCGTGCATGTTCATATGGATGTAAAGTATCATCTAAAGAACAGTAAGTAGGAAATTAATATATACAAGTGATACACATATGTTATAATCAGGTTCAACTACGACCATCCTATTCAGGTAATACATGAAACTGATATAGATGTTACTTATGCTAATTCAAATTTGTTTTATATTGCAGATTTTCTGACAGGTAAGTTTCGTTTATGTCTACTTGTTGTATAGCATTTTATTTAGTGTCTTTGTTTGCACTTGGCTCCTCAAACTTATTTGTGATTTCATTGCTTATTTTTTAATACATCCACATATTTAACTATTTTGGTATTATGTTTAAGTTAAGAGGAACATATTAATTTAAACTGTATGTTTGATATTACATCTATGAACATCAAGCGTAAAGAGAGGTACTTGTTCACAGCTAATGACCGATATATCAAGAGTAAAATTATAATGGCAACATACACTGGACGACATTAATACCTACTCCAGTTAAAATTTATTTTATATTTTAAAAATTCTGATAAAATATCGGGCTGTGTTTTTAATAGGACCATGATTTTTCAACCTTTACAACAGGAACTTTCGAAACGTTAATTTCAAGGCATGTCGTAAATGCAATTTAAGTTCTTCAAAGAGTGGCTTATTATCAAATGTGTAAAGCTAGCCAATGCATGTATAAATAATACGGTGCTGCAAAGCCTTGACGTGCACAGGCTGCATGTCAGTAATCTCTCTTGATTCTTTACGGTGTCAAGCTATTTTGTTGTTTCGCGGTTCTGCCTCACGGCCGCAAAGTCATACATGCTATTCAACTTATGTTCCACAGCAGGTGCATTGTCTATATGTTGTAAAATAAATGTATGCTTATAAAGATTACGTCTTTACTACTTGAAAACACACATTTTATAATGATTTAAACATTGCATACATACTCTTAGTCATTTCATACCTTCATACATCATAGGTATATTGTATATCTGTCTATTGTCTGTGCTGATTCTAACGCCAGTATATCTCCACCATAAATAACTACTTGCATTCATTCTAGCAAATACAACGTTTTCCCAGTGATAATCCGAGCCTTATCTGACATTAAAAGCCTTTTTATGGCGTTTTAGGGTTAGAGAATCCCCTATAGTGAAACAGGGTGGTGGGATTACTAAAACAAAACACAGTCAAACACGTGCAACTGTGTTTGTGGCGTCGGGTCGATTTTGTATGATAACTTAGCCTAACAAATCAACGCGGGGCTAGAGGGCGTGAATGGTAGCAAGTATCACTATCGTTCGTGAACATTCTAATCTAACAGAGACTGCAATATTTTATATTTTAACCACGTTCGGCGATTTCAACATTTCTCCTTTCATACACTTGTTTATGTTCCCTGCTATTTTTAGGGGAGTATATGCTGCTATTATGTCCGTCCGTCCTTCCGTCCGTCTGTCCCGTTTTCCTGACCGCTCAACTTCATAGGACGTATCATTGAGATGTCTAGTAGCGCATATTGTCACTGTGTTCCGGTTGAATAATTTTGATGGAGTTACGGGACTTGATATTTTTTCGAATCTAAATAAATACTGCAAAAGTGATCCCTTGGAAGCAACAAACACAAACAAGAGAGAAAATTAGCTCGATTGTATTGAGTCTGTTCATGATAGGCAATTATAAGACGCAACAACTCTCACGCCTCCTAGTACCAGCTTAAGCGATATTCCACGTTTAAGCAACTCAGAATGGGCTTGATGTTCCTAAACGATCAGTAAATAAGAACACTACTGATTTGTAAACGGGGCGACTTTTTATGGCCGCCACACAGCACTAAACAAACGCTAGTGTGAATGTCAATACATACTGCAAAGGTGATCTTCTGAAAACAACAAAAACAAACAAGAGAGAAAAGTAGCAGACTCGGTTATATGAGTCTGTTCATGAGAGGTATAAGATGCAGCACCTCTCACGCCTCCTAGCACCGGCTTAAGCGATATTCTAAAGTTTGTTCGCTCAACTCCTCTTACATTTATCATCCGATGTTCATAAACCTTCATGGGAAATATCAGTATAATTCTAGTAGCGAATATTGTCAAGACGTTCCGGTTAAAATCTGTTTTACTGAGTCACGAGACTTTGAAGTTTTTTTAATCTCAAGCTTGTCCGCTCAACTACTCACATGATTTTCATCTGAAAATATAGGACTTAGCAGTATGCTATGTAGTAGAGCATATTGTCAGGACGTTCCACTTGAATGATATTTGGCGGACTTTTTTCCGATTTCCAGGAAATTTCTTATGAAGTACCAGTATGCCTTCTAGTAGCACATATTAGTTTAAACACATTTTATTTACAAATAGTATATACATGTTGCATCATACACTTATACATTTACATGAATTACTTATACATTCGGAAATAGGACAATAAGTAAGCTATCTCCTGGTAGACAAGTTATATTATCATGCGTGTGACAGTATGTTTTTGAAGTTGTATAATGTGAATAAAGAACAATTAAGCTAGAGTGGTTGCAGACAGCCACATTAAACTCTGCACCAAGTGCCATCCCTAATCGTGAGTATGTATATACTAATTGTGATCAGTTTACAGTTACTACCAGCACAACATTAGCAGATTAGAGGAAAGAAAAGTGACGGAGATTAGGAAAGGATAGTTTTTATTAACGTTGTTTGCCTCAGTTATCAGGGAATGAAATTATATTTACACTTCGTTAACATACTTGACACATGGTCGCCTGTGACTATATTAATCATTTTAGTAAGTAATTAGGGCTTTGCTAACACATTCGCAACTATGGTGCTTCTGAAGCACACTACACTGTAACTGATAACACATTCGCAACTGTGGTGCTTTAGAAGCACACTACACTGTAAGGTTTTTTCTATAGATAATGCACACGATCCTATAGGATCCTATGGTGGTGGCGTGTTAAAGTATTTATTTACAATCTGAATATCAAACACAAACAAAGGGATATATTCGACAACTGACTCGGCTACCATATAAACTACTTACAAGGTGTATGTCACAGGATTTAACTGTTAACCCTCCACAGTCTCAGAGTATACGGTGACGAGGCTGAGATTATTCCACAGTGGAATTGTTTTCGGAAAGTATGAGTAGTTCAGTGCATCAGTACAGGCACTAGGTCTGTTGTGCCGAAACACACGATTTGCTCTTATTCTACTAGAAGTGCGTTCTAGGAGGAACTAATCTTTGTCTAATATGGATTGTATAGAAGAATGAGAGAAATTATCGATTGACTAATCGTACATGATATGGAATGAATTATGAGTAAAAACAAGGAATAACGTATATAGATTCCAGCATGTACCACAAAATCGTCGAATTAATATAGGTATACAGCAAATACAATTCTAAAGCATCTGTTTCTATATTTTACCAATAACACATTTATTCTATAGCATTTGTTTTTTGAATTTTACAAATAACATTTTTATTCTAAAGCATCAGTTTCTGAACTTTGTTATATAACACTTTTATTTTAAAATTCTAAAGCATCTTGTTTATTGTTTGCACCAGCTGCTTCTTTTTTTTGCGAGTGCAGTATGCATTTACTCCCGTTTACATGTTTGAGCTAGTTTATTAAGACTGAAGAACTAAGTGCGCGTACACCGTCATGGTAGGCACATACGCAACTTTGGTGTTTCTTAAGCACTGTAACAAGATGGACTAAGTGGAGACAACTCACCAAGGGAGAATCAAGATTAAATAAATTTACAACAATATGAATATATATACAGATGAATACAAATGACAAAGTAAAATATATCAACGTTTTAAATCATGTTTAAAATGAAGTTCACTACACGTTAGATTAACAGTTCGGTTTTAATCAAACTGAATATCTGATATCTGTATTTATGATATATGTATGCTATATCATACGTTATTTTATCTCTCAAAGCTATATCTAGCGGAGTCCTTCCGGTACAATTCCCGGCACTAATATTTCACTTCCGCGTTATATTGCAATCCCGTCATTAGCGGTTGCTATTCGTCGCGGTACCACACATATTTCCGGTGACGTAATTCATACGCGACGCCCACTCGCACGATCCTTTCCGGCGATAGTCCAAGTCCCGATATTATACATCCGGTGACATTATCTGCGTAGCTATCTGCGTAACCAGGCCCTCATGCTTAGTGTCTCCGTGGCTACCGTCTGGTCTGTCGCCAAAATAGCGAATGCTGTCGTTCCCGCGTCCTATGACGGCGTTCCCAACCTACGACCCCGTAGACCACGCTCCCGACAATACGCTCTACATGCACTGTCTACGCTCCTAGCGTATACGGCTATAAAATATATACCCAGTCTTACAATGTTATCACAACATGTATTTCATAATAGCACGTATCGCCATACCTAATAACTGATTGCAAAGCAATCTTTACTCAGAATGAATGAACCCGAATTATAAACCTTCTTCGAATAGACATTATGTTAAACTTTAACAAAACGTGTAAAACAATTACAGATGTAATTTATCGACAATGAAATCTCACAAAACGCAAAACTTACAACATAATAATTCAACCATAGACTGAATGAATAATTTGTTCCCGTTAACACATTATAGGCTATAATGGTACAGCGACCTCAGAGAGATTGAATAATAATGACAATATGAAAACCAACTTCAGAGAGATTTATACTGCCGGTAAACAATAGCCGTTTATGCAATAACGTATTGACAGTTAGAAACCTCCGTAGAAAAGTACATACAATCTGAATCGCGTGTTCCATTTACTATCTACAGAACAACTGGCATTATCAATAATGTAGATATATGCCCCAATAATCTTATCAGACAATAATTTTCTAAAATATTCTGACGTTTAGAAACGTACAAGAATTAAAGACAATATCCTGCTAACTATCTATGGCTTTTACCGGCAGATATTTACTTCAGAACAACAATTTAAATATGACAATAATTTACAACAAATAAACGTTTCACACCACAATTAATTTTTCATATTGTTCCATTGTAATGTTTGTGTTTGTGGCATAGCGATACACACATTTTACCACATGTATTTATGCTTAAATTTTTCATTGATCCAATATCTGCATTTTAAAACACATTTAACAAATATTTACCAGATTGAACTTTTTTTAATTTCATGTTTGCATATTTTTGTCTACATTTTAAAGGTGTCACACTTATTGAAATGTAGACAAAAATACATCCCGCGGTGATTAGACCCATGATATATAAAATGAAGCAGAATTAGCTAGAAATCTTATATCAACATGCATTTTCCTGTGATCTCTTCCTAAAATGCTGTAGTTTTAGAACCTGGTAAAGGTAAATCAATGTATCCTGTACAATGTAGAAAAGCGAACTTTTTATTTTATTTTATCTACCTCCTTCATCTGTAGGGCACGAGTATTCAAGGGAGATAATAGTGGTGTGAATCCTTAAGGTGAAATTTTTTCTAATGATCACCTCAATAATAATTGAAAATGTATATAAATCAATTACATGCTGAAAAGTGCTAACATTTTGATTCCATGTTTATTGGTTTTCAAATTATTCAAGGTTTAGTGACTTAGGGTATTGGTCGAAATTCAGGCCGAGTACCTTTAATATTTTGAAAACCTTCAGTTGTGACAAGGATGTTGCATTTTCCTGGTCATTTATGCTCGGCTATGTTTGTAACTTTCAAATATACATGAAAAGGCATCTCTACATTTGAATATAGCATTAAAAATGATCTTTAAGAAATAATTATTTAGAAAAATGCTGAAAATAATAAAATCAAACTAAGGGTTACCCGCCAACATTTTTATTTTCCAGGAAAAGTATCAGTCTCTCGCTTTACTTTTGACCTTTTTTTCAAAGAAGTCTGTCTTCATTGATATGTGTGTTTGTTTTACAAGCCAATAGCTGTAAAATAAAGCTAAAGTTATGCTTATACTTGTATTGGTTTTGAAAATATAGTTAATGTTTAGTTAAACATGGTATCAAGTTAAATTTCAGCTAATTCCTGCAATATGAAGATAGCTTGAAATAACTATACATACACAGATGGGATTTCTAAATAACCGTGTTATCTGTGTCCTAACATGTCTGAAAACGTTCACAGATACACGAACAATGCTTAGAGGTGAAGGATGTAAGATACCAGTTATGCAGCTCTAAAGCGCAAGGGCTTAGAGATGAATGATGAAAATTCCCATTCTGAAGCTCTAAATTGCAAGGCATTAGAGCTGAATGATGAAATATACCTGTTCTGCAGCTCTAAAGTGCAAAGCTTTAGCAATAAAGGATGAAAGATACACGTTCTGCAGCTCTAAAGCGTTATACTTAATAGATGACGGATGCAAATGCCATTATGCAGCTCTAAAGCGCAATGCCTTAAGAATAACGATAAAAGATACCCATTCTGCAGCTCTTACTTGACCTCTCACACCACAATTAATTTTCCATAGGGTCCCATTGTAAAGTGTTTGTTCGTGGCATAGCGATAAACAGATTTTACAACATGTATGTATGCTTAAATTCTTCATTGATCCAATATCTGCATTTAAAACACATTTAACAAATATTTACCAGATTGGACTTTTTTTAATTTCATGTTTGCATATTTTTGTCTACATTTTAATAGGTGTCACACCTATAAAAATGTAGACACAAATACAACTCCGTGCACTTCGACCCATGATGTGTAAAATGAAGCAGAATTAGCTAGAAATCTTATATCAACATGCATTTTTCTGTGATCTCTTCCTAAAATGCTGTAGTTTTAGAACCTCGTAAAGGTAAATCAATGTATCCTGTACAATGTAGAAAAGCGAACTTGTTTTTTATCTACCTCCTTCATCTGTAGGGCACGAGTAAGTCAGTTGACTTACCCCTTGCCGTTATGGTATTGGTCACCACTACTCTGGATAATGGCTTGCGATCATGTGACAAGTTCTTATGATTTCGACACCCATATATACAGTCCTTACACGGATACAGACCCAGTCGCGCTCAAGTAACCCAAAAATGCACTCCGTTTGCGTTCATTTTTTCGTTCCGTTTGCATTCCGTTTGCGCTCCGTTTGCATTGCGTCTGCATTCCGTTTGCATTTCGTTGTTATAAATACATTTATTAAAATGCATTCATTGCATTCGTTTTCAGCGTTTAGCGTTCATAAACGAACGTTTGCGTTCATTTAAATGAAAACAAATGCTTTTCTGAACGCAACATAGTGCGTGCGTTTAAATGCACAAATGGAGATAATGCATTTGCGTTCGTTTCGTTCGTTCGTGCAGCTTTCACCAATCGCAACATCTCTCACGATAACATATTGTTTTCGTTCAAATTTAGATAATAATTCTTAAAGTTTATGCAGCTTGTCAACAAAAATGGCGGTTAAAGACGGTAAGAAGCTTACTGTCTCGGCTAAAAATATAATTTTAGAGTTAAAAGCGAGTGGATTGTGCAAAGTACACATTCAGAGGACTCTTCATTAAAAGAGTGGATTATACAAATACAATTTAATTCATATTAATATATAAATTTATATTAATTACAAAGAATGGTTGAGGCATTAACACGTTAATGTGCAAACCCCTTGCATTCACCCGCCATTTATATTCATGTCATCATCGAGTTACTAAATTCATCGTTTAATTAGCCGGGATTTTCGAACACCCGATATTGACAATCACTAATTGTTTAATCAACAGCTCGTGTAGTGTGTACACGGACACTGTGATCTAATTACTTAATATCAGTTATTAGCTATTGTCACATTATACGTTATGAAAGTATGACAAATAAAGATTTCAAATGAACTGTTGTAAAATTATGGAATATACTTAGTCATAATAAATTAAAACAGAATTAGCCATAATCGAAATAAGGGGAAACCCGAAAAAGGGAAAACAGAGGCTAACTTGAAATACGAGATTTAAATAGACAAACTATTAAAAGAATACAAGAATATAATATCAATATTCAACGGAAAATGTCCATCGTTAATAAATAATAAATAGATAGGAGTCAGGTGTGACACAGTGGAATATGCGTTTAGCTGATTTGAATTGAATTGAATGTTGTTTAACGGCTCATCAACACAGTAAATGTTATTTAGAGCCGCCCCAGAGAGAGAGGAAGGATACATATGATTCCGGGAACCGTGCCCTACTCTTATTATCGAATAGATTCCTATGGTTCTTTAACGTGCTCGGAGGATAGACCGAAACACGGGACCGCCCGCTTTACGTCCCCATCCGACGGACGAGGCTAAGGGAAAATGTCTTGCCCAAGAACACACCGACGGAACTCAGTGGCATGACGGAGGATTGAACCCGGGGCCTCCGGTTACAAATCCGCCGTGCTACCGACTGCGCCACGCCAGCCCTCTTTTGCTGATTTGAAAAAAACAACAACAAACTCTGCAAAATGTATAGTTTTCTATTTAATGTTAGAGAGACAGTACTCAATGTGTTCATTTTCGTTGTGGCCTATGTGGCTCAGTGAATAATGCATTGTGGTTTAGAGCAAAATCCTCTCTCTGGTGTTCGTTTGATACATACCATAGTAAGTCTGATGAGAAACTTCATTTTCATATTTAATTCCGTCTGAGGTCGCTGTCCCAATATAATCAAATATGTGGGTTTAGCCCTACATGTATTATCGTTTTATCTCAATGTCTGAATCATGCGTTAGAATCCGATAACGTGTTTGTGTTCAGTAATTTAAACAGAAGATGCCATGCATCGGGAATTAACTAATAATTTTAAACGGACGCAGAGCATTTTTTAATAATTTAATATACAGTTATTAAGCACCTCCGGTTTATCATTCAAATGTTGTGTTTGCTTAAAAGGGACACAAGGAAATCTTGAGTATTTGAAATCTGTACTCGATTTATATATCCAAAATCATGTTTACTTTTTAACCTGGTTACATTTAAATAAATACAATTTTAAGTTTATTTTTCGTTTTACTTTACGTTTTAATATATATATCCATTTTTTACAAAATATCACAATTGAATAATATACAAACACAAATTGCTTATTACTGTTCTTATAATTAATATTAATGATTGAAAAAACTGAAAGTTATCCGGATAAAACCAGCCTTGAGGTTGAAAAAAACAACAAGATTGCAGTGTGTCATTTCAAAGCTGCATCCATTACGTGATCCGAGTATTGACTCTCTTACATAGAACCCGCAAGAAAAGAAAATGGGTAGTAGCTGAGGTATGAAATGAAACCTTAATTTTGGCTTAAAAAAGTTGCATATTGCAAAAATAATTCATAACATTCACATGACATCATCGAAATAAGTTGACCAATCAGAGCTGGATAAAATAAAACACCTTCACATTCTGGTATGGGGTAAACTCGGTGTTTATCGTTGAGGCGCGACTAACTTTAGCTCTTTATAAAACTAATTTGTAGAGATGCATGATTTTTAAACACCACCGTTTACATTTAATTTAAAATATGGTATAATATGTTTATTTTTCTTATAAATATTGAGCATGAAGTCCGAGTTATCCCTTTGATTTTCACTTACTGAATATGTCGACCTTCCGGAAGTGAACCAGATGTGAAAGTTATCAATAGGTAATTTTAAACAAGTTAACACTTTTTTTTTTTCAGCAAAAAGTGTTTTTAATGTTTTTTTGTTTTTTTTATTTATGGAAATATTCATTATACAATCCTGCTAATATATAACGTTTTCCGTCGCTAAATGGAATTAAGACGGGACCACATAACGATGTTTAAATTAAAGGTAATAAATATGTTTCGGAGGATAACTGCAAGACTGCTGGAATAACCGCGAGTTTTAGAGATAATCACGAAAGCCCTGAATATATCAAGAGTTACCCTCTAATGTGAATCAATCTGATTCAAATGTTCATGAAATAAAATTGCGCGGAGTGTAATACTTATTTTAATAATGCTCTTAAATATTGATGTGTCCTTTTTCATAATAACGGTGTACATAACTAGTATAACCGATATTGTGAAACATATGCTAGTGGTTTAGTATTAAATACAATTTTCTTGTGTTATGATTGAAAAAACAAAAACGGTTGGACATAAATCGTGAATAATGGGTTAAAGGGATATAAGGGGAACTTTACTTTTTAAAAAAAACTCAGGGTTTCCAGCTAGTTTTACTGCATACATTACATTTGTTCAAGCAATAATGCTAAAAATAAGACTAGTATTAAGGAATTTAATTTTGCATTGATTGATTTTTAATCTTATTCAAGATTGTTGTGTGTCCCTCTAAGATCAATAAATACGCCGATATATACCTTATAATACAGAGTATTAACTGAGAATTCAATACGAACGACAAGAAATAGTCACAAAAGGCATGCATTTAATTGATCGTATAAAGGAAAGAAATTGATCGGACGCCGAGAATTTAAATAAAAAAGATCAAGATTGTTCCAAACCTGAAATTTAATATTTCGCAAATCAGCAAATTTTTTCGTAATTGAAAATACCATTTCATACAGTTACTTCTTTAACATAATAAAACAAACGTATTAACTTAACTTTGAAAAACACTAATTCTTGTGAAGTTTTATGTAATTTAACTTTTACCGATGCCTATATGAAAACAACGTTACATGTATCATGCTTCGTTGCAATGTGGTAAAATAATATCAGGTTTACTTTTTTGTATGCCCAATTATTAATACAACATAACAATAAATAAAACAATGACAATAACGGAAGTAAACTCAATTAATATATTTTACGACTTCTTGATTTAAACTATTAAATAAGGTAGTTTCTGAGAGTATTACATACCGGGTAGTTTTCATTTGCTCGTAATATTTATTTGACCAGTGGACATTGTATTAACAATACAAATTGTACCAACATATATTGAAAATAAATTTCAGTCTGTTACTTATTCCGACTTTATTTATAAATCAAATCCGTATTCGCCATAACTCAAAGTAGAAAATGTTATGTCGCCTATTAAATTAAAAATACAATGAAGTATACATAATTAACTTTAGGACTGGACCATGCATTATTTTGTTCGTTAATTTTGATTGGCTGATTGAAATAAAAGGGAGTAACTGACTCTGTGTCACAACTTATGATTGGCCAACATATAAGGCGCTGATAACTGAACTGTGACTGTAATGGTCACTCCGTTGACCGCGACACTCGTCAATAACAGTTTAGAATACAAGTCATATATAAATGTAAAGCATTGATTTGACAATGAATATTACAGGGTTACCATACTAAATCTAAGAGCATCCTCAGATTTTCGGAAATGCTGAATTTGAGCGCGCGAAGCGAAACTTTCAAAGTCGAACATTTTCAAAAGCGATTGATAAAAAAGTACAATGAAACACAACATATTACATTTTGTTGTGTCTTTTCATACTTTTTCATCACCCAGATGTTGAGATTTCACCTTATGTTCAGTAGGTCATACAATTTGTGTTACTCGTTTTTTATCAATAGTTAAGTAAACATTTTTTTCAGAATACAAAGATACCAATTTTTCAGATAACATTTTGAAACGGATACATATACCATATCAATATTCATATACATGTAAATGCAGAATTTTAAAAGAATCGCATTAAAATTCTGAAGTTTTACAGTAAAGTTGGTTAAACGTCTAGGATAAAGACCTTGTCTGTCACCTACAAGAAAAGTCAGTATACTTAAATGATGCTTTACGAACATTATGAATAAGTTGTTTTGTCGGAAACGCACAATTTTGAAAGAATTTATGAAGCTTATTACTTTGATACACATTTAATATGTCAGGATTATGTTATTTTTTATTTTATGTACAGTGTTTTGTCCTGTCATATTAGGTCGATCTTGCATAATAAAGATTTACATGTATTTATCTTGTTTTCTATATGTATTAATAAAATGAATATGCTGGGCATTTGTTCATTTTAAATGTGTTAAAACCACAAACCTAATAACTTTATTCACATATTAATATGTATGTGCATTTGTTTTTATTAGTATGTATGTGCATTTTTATTAGTATGTATGTCCATTATGTTATGTTTTAAAGACGAGAACACGTCAACTGCAATATAAAAGTGACCGAAAATGTAGCACTAGCAGAAACTAAAAACACTATAAAAGCGGTGAAATATCAATTTCATGTTTATCATATACATAACACGAGATACATAACACGAGTTACATAAGATGCCGTGGGCGATTTGGACTAATTGGTTGGTTGCCGTGGTGTACACATCATATAGTTTCCCACACACAGTCGCTTACACGTGTTGGTATTTGTTTTAAAAATTGGGAAGTAATAAAATGTATAACTTTTTGAAAATGTTTGAAAAAGCCATCAATTTTAAAAGAAAAGTCGGTAAGCCTGTAATCTAATAAAAAAGCCGGTAATTACCGGCGCAAAGCCTGCGAAATAGCAATACTAATTAATAATGCAGGTATAAACAGGTACAACATACGAACTGTGATATTCGGTGAAATTATTTCAAATGGAATATATGAAAACATGACAGACTCTACTAGACTGATTTTCCTGATTCATAACCACACAAGAAAAGTTGTAAAATTTCTTGTTAAAGCTTATCTGTTTAGAAGAAATGTGTTAACTGTAAACATGTGGTGCAATTATTGAATTGAACTGACACTATTTATCGCAATATATATAATATTTATGAATGAACCCTTTGTAACTTCAATTGTATTGTAAATTGTACATTGTGAGCTCATAACAGTATTTTCTATTATGTTTAAGCATGTTGACTACTTATAAATTATAATTATAAGGTGACATATAAGGTCCTATGGGCCGGGTGTTTCTCTATGCATTTGTATTATATGTTTGTTATTTCCGTATACACATGTAACTATAATAAAATATATACTTACTTATTTACTTACTTATAAAGACATACATTTTAAATCTGGGCTGATAATTATAAAGCCCTGATTAAATCAAGCTTTTATTGTTTAAAGATATATATAAATTCAGTAATGAACATAATTGCGCAGTACGACTACTGTTACATACGAACGGCTGAAGTTATCTGGCCTAATTCAGGTAGAATATTGCCAGGGAGTATGTTTACTAACTCTCTGATATGAATGAATGGACATATATTTATATACATGTAGACTTTACGTCCATTTTACACATCAAACATTGCTTGTCAAAATCTAAGGCTTTCTTGTTTCAAAACTATGACAGCCCTGGTACCGAGTCCAACTGAATTCAGTATTGTACTCAACACTGTAAAATGACCTCTTTATTTCACACTTCAAAATTCAATTTGATTGGGGCAGGCAGTACAGAAATCGGCACAGGGTTATTATCCCGGGGCAATTAGTGATCATAAACATGCAATCCAATAACCATCCAATTAACATGTCAATAAAGATTTAATATCGTCTCAAATACTGTCTTAGTTGTTGGTTTTGGTCAGAAGTGAATCATATTTTTATACATTGACATATATAATTAAAATTGTAGTTT